>JAKTWT010000066.1:0-130780 GCA_030582155.1 Hansenula lynferdii | reverse complement strand
TAAACAACCCGTTACCTAGGCAACCACCTCCAAATGACGACCAAATGTTGGTTTCTCAACTTGGCCTGATTCGCAGCCTCGCAAAGTCTATAAATTTTGATGGTTGCCCCGGTAACCACCTGCATGTTGTTGTTTACAAAAAAAAAATAAACAACCCGTTACCTAGGCAACCACCTCCAAATGACGACCAAATGTTACTTTAGTAGAATGGCTTGATTTGCCGACCTGCAATGTTCTTTTGTGTTGGTACTCAGTAGTATCCGTTGAAGAAGTTTGGTGTTTGGTCTGATATTAAGGATGTGTTGTTTCAGCCAACCGTGTGTTCTTACCAGTAGTGTGTAAATACCATGTGTGGTTGTATCAATTTGTTGACTTCCTGTTTAAGTAGTATCCTATGAATATTGCAAAATCGAAAAGGTGAGATACTTATGATGATTATTAGGTTTATATTTTCATATACAATTCTAAGTTGATGTGATCCTCGGAGGTTAATATTACTTAATAAATATTGAGTTCTAGAGAAGCGGAAATTCAGCCTACTAATTGTCACTGGGGATTCTCTATTATAATATTCATACTTATAGTTGTGCAGTGTTTTTGACGCATTAATCAAATGCTCCAATGCTAAAAGTAATGTGTTTAGTGATCTCTGTGATCATTTGGGTCGATTTTGAAAATTTTGTCAGGATTGAGTAATCTCAATGGGTCTAGTGCTAGTTTAAGATGTCTCATTGTATCAACCGCATCTTCACCAACTTCTTGAAGTAGATATTCCCTTTTACCTACCCCAACACCGTGCTCACCTGTACATGTACCGTCATTTTTCAAGGCTCTATCAACCATTCTCGAGACAAGCTGTTGAGCCTTCAAGCTATCTTCTTCCTTGTATAATACCAGAGCGTGGAAATTACCATCTCCCACATGGCCAATGGTGGTAGAGTTGAACCCACTCTTCACAATATCATCTTGTGTTTCAGTAATAACAGTAGAAAGCCTTGATATTGGAACAGCGACATCAGTGATGTAAACTTTGATATTTGGGTCAATATGGGATTTACCCCAGTCGATAGTCGACCATAGAGCAAATCTTCTTGCTGACCATAGTTCAGCCTTTTCCTCTTCATTACTGGCAAACTGGAACTTCGTACTGTTGTTTTCTGATGTTATATTCTTGATAGTACCTACCAGCTCCTTGATTATGTTGGTCGATCCTCCGACTTTTATCAGAAGTGTTGGCTTTTCTAACCAAGTTTTAGAAGTTGAGCCCACGTCATTTATGCATTTCATCATATTTGAGTCTAAAAACTCGACAGCATTGACCTGAATACCTTTCCGAACAATTGAAGAAACCGCTTTGGTTGCATCTGCAATAGTGTCGAAATTGATAACTGCCACTGTTTCATCTTCAGGCTTGACGTGCAATTTTAAAGTAGCCTCTGTAACAATACCCAATGTACCTTCACTACCGACGAACAATCCAGTCAAATTGTACCCTGCACTGGATTTTCTTGGTCTTTTCTTCGTTTTTACAATGGTTCCATCCGCTAAAACGATGGTCAGTCCTAAAACGTTATCCTTCATGGTCCCATACCTGGCAGCGTTTGTGCCAGAACATGAGGTAGCTACCATACCTCCAATTTGAGCACCAGGCCCCGGATCAGGCCCAAACATCAATCCATAAGGTGACAAGTATTCATTTAGATCTTGCCATGGAACTGAGGGCTGAACCACAACATCCAAATCCTCCTCATTCAACTGGACTATTTTATCAAGTCTGTTTAAATCAAGAGTAATCCCACTTCGCGATGATATGAACTGTCCCTCAAGCGACGTTCCTCCTGAAAATGGAACAATAGGCACCTTGTATTTGTGTGCAATTTTTAAAACACCAGAAACTTGTTCAGTATCTTTTGGGTAAACGATAAGTATTGGACGCTGGCCAGGTAATGGGTGATGCGTTTGATAGTATGAATCTGAATGGTTGTCAATCTCACTTTCGGAAAATGTCACATATTCAGTGCCAAGATATGCTTCTATTTCTTTGGAAGCTTTTTTGAAGTCTTCATGTGTTCCATACTCAACAGCTTCTAAGGATTCAAATCTTGTGATCGAAGCGTTGCTTGGTGTTTTTTTGGAGCCTAATGATTGAAAGGCGTAAGTACTCAAAGAACCACCAGCAAATACCGCAGCAGCACCAAATAACAGCTTTGAAGCTCCAGAGAATTGACCTGAGCTGGAATTTCTAGACTTTTGGCCTTCTGTGCTGTACCTGGCTATTCCTCTAATTCTATAGGAGCTCTTCGAAAAGTTGATAAATCGAGCTAATTGTGACTTCCTGATGGAAGGTCTCAGCCGATACATTGTGAGTTCTTGATTTTAGTCTTTGAAGCTAAGGGTTTCAAGAAACTTTGCGGGTATTTTGCTTATATATACCCAAGTTATCAAGTCGAATTTGATATCAAATCTTAGAAGCCACGGTTCTTGAAGCCACAGTCAATTTCTAACATCCCGAATGAACAAAATGCATGCTTTATAAGAGAGTCTTGTTGCGAACTTCATGAATACAATACCTTAAAGATCATCTTTGAGTTAAAGATTATTTCCCAAGCAGTCAGTGAAGTAAAGTAAATGATCTTTTTCTGTTTTGTGCACAATTAGCTATGTTTTTCCTCGGAGTTTGTGGTTTTGTGTAACAAAGTACAAAAGCTAGTTAAGCTAGTAGAAGCCCTGAAAGATATAATTATGATTACCTAATCATCCCGAGACAAAATAAAATATCAAGATATTCATCACAAAAAAATTATCGAACTGTTGATTAGTGAAGAAACAAAAAATCATTGGAAATGTGCTCTAGAAACTCATCAGAAACTGATTCTGTTGAGAATCTTATTCTCGAATTGGAGGCTGCTTCAGAGCTGAAGAAGAGAGGAAAGGCAACGAAGAGAACATACAAAGTGCAAGATAGTGACAAAGAACTCATCAGTTGGAAATTTAACGAATGGGACTATGCAAAGGACAAGATAAAACTTCCTTGCAATGCTAGGGGACTTTTTACTATAGCTGGTGAGTCAAAGATCGCAGTGAGGGGCTACGATAAATTTTTCAACATCAATGAAGTTCCTTCTACAAGATGGGAATGGCTGGAAGCTAACACCAAGGGCCCATATCATGTTACAGCTAAAGAAAATGGATGTATCATTCTTATTTCGGGATTACAAGATGGCACCATAGTGGTTTGCAGTAAACATTCCACTGGGTCTCGTGAGGATGTTGATAAAAATCATGCGACAGCTGGTCAAAAGTTTCTTGAAAGACAATTGAGGACTCTAAATCTCACAACGCAAGATCTAGCTTCGAGGCTATTTGAACTAAATATAACCGCCGTCGCTGAATTTTGCGATGACAAATTTGAAGAGCACATCATACAATATAAAGGTGATGAGGCTGGCTTATATCTGCATGGGCTCAATTTGAATAAGCCTACATTTGAGACATTTCCTATCGAACAAGTTCATGAATTCGCAGATATCTGGGGGTTTAAAAAAGTTAAAGATTTCGCCATTGCTGATATTGCAGAGCTTAAAGACACACTAGATAAGTACTCGAGAAACGGAAGTTATAATGATAAGGAAATTGAAGGTTTTGTGGTGAGGTGCAAAAGAATCGAAGGTGAGAATGAGCTGGACTATTTTTTTAAATTCAAGTTCGAGGAACCATATTTGATGTACAGACAATGGAGAGAGGTTACAAAAGAGTACATCGAGAAGAGAGATAGACTGGCCATAAAATTCACCAAGCATAGATTTATCACGAACAAGTATTTGGATTTTGTTATACCGTTGTTAGAGAGTAATCAGCAATTAGCATCTGAGTATATTTCTGGGTTTGGTATCATCACGCTCAGAAACCAATTTTTGAAAAATTATGGGAAATCAGGTCCTGAAATTTTGAATCAAGAACTTTTAGAGGAGTTGGAAGTCATGAATTCCTTAAACTCTTTGAAGATTGATGAAAATACGAAATTTGTCCTAATACCTGTAGCTACAATTGGCTGTGGTAAAACAACAACATCTAACACACTGGTAAATGTCTATAAGGAGGAATGGTCCATGATATCAAATGACGATTTACCTAATGGTAAAAACGCAAAGCATCTATTCGTTAAAAAAGCTTTGAGTGAGCTAGCTGAAAAGAAGGTTGTGATTCTTGATAGAAACAATCATCAGTTTAGAGAAAGACAGCAGATATTTGATGACTTCGCCGAATTTCGTGATGACTATATTCCTCATGATACCAATGTTCAATTCATATGCCTTAACTTCGTCCCAGAAACTGCGGATACTGATAAGATTTGGAATACAACTGTAAAGCGTGTGTTTTCTAGAGGTGATAATCATCAATCTATTAAAGCTAATACTGAATCAGCCAAAGTGAAAGGAATTATGTCTGGATTTGTCAAAAGATTCCAACCAGTGGTTCAGGAAAAGGAACCTGATTCTAAATTTGACCTAGTCATTGATTTGGATTCTAGCAGAGAAAAATCCTCATTAGATAATGCTGTCATGATTATCAATGAGTTGAAGCAGCATTATTCTGTGCTGATCTCAAAACCACCATCAGATGAGACAATCAGGAATGCGTTTTCTTCGGCATTAGAATATAAACCAGCTTATCATAAAATCATTGGTAAAGGTAATTATAAAGATAATAAGGTGAAGCAGAATAGAACAGCTGATAATCAGAAAAGTGAGGGTGTGAAAAAAGCCAAAACCAAATCACCTGTTTATTTTAGTGTCCAGATACCACAGCCCCAAAAGATTGTAAATGCTGTGAAAACTCTGATTAGTGATAAGCATTCGCTGGTCAATGTTGAAAGCAGTGATGTAATAGAGTTTTTTGGAAGAAGACTCATGGGTGAGTTTCATGTCACACTTTCTCATGTGAATCAATGGAAAAGAGGTAACGAATATGAAAAATTTGTGTGGTCAAAATATATGAATATTTTCGAAAACAGGAAGCTAAAAGATGGGAATCTGTTAGATTTTAGCGCTGATATCACACTGAAAAAATTGATCTGGAACGATAAGATTGCCACTGTTTTAATTGATCTCACTAAAATATATCAAAACGGCTCGAATGATGAACTTAGTGTTAAATCTTCTAATCAATTCCCCCATATTACATTTGCCCTGCTATCAGATGATGTCAAGCCTTTCTATTCAAATCTACTGGCACTTGAAGCCAGCAACTACGAGACTGAAGGATCTTTCGAAAACAATTTGAAGATTCTACATTTTGGTGATGAATCAACTTTGGAAGGTCTACCATTAAAAGTCAATTTTTCTTAGAGAACTTCGCTTGATCACCATAATTAAGATTTTGTGCCTATAGATGAATATACGTTGAAACAAAAAAAAGGAAAAAATCGTTCACTATATTATCTAACTAATAAGTAAATAAGAATCACTCCAATTCCGAGGGGTACATGGCGGCAAATAAATTTTCCTGTATTTTTCTAACCTATATCATTCGATAGCGCTACGTTGACCGAGCAAGAAACGCTCTTTTAGTTTATAACTTTTAAGTGTGGTTGTTGAGCTATTCCTGTCTTTGCTGAAAATCGCCATGGTCGGTTTCCTTATAGGTTATACTTTTCGGCTTAACCTACCGCGAAGGTGAAGAAAAAGGCTCTTATTGAACAGATTTTTTGGCAGATTGGATTCAGCATTTCTAACCTATACCATCGTGCTCTCCTATTCATTGCGCCCCCTCATTTTGATATTCTTTTTGCTTCGATCTCAACAGAAGGTGTTGAAAAGTGCAGTTAAAGTTTCCATTTTGACACTTTTTGCTCAGATTATGTAATCCATTTTGTTTTTCAAACTTTGGCGTTTCGCGAGATTTTCTTCACCAAATCAATTTTAACCTTACATTTAACCTTAGCTTAAACCTTATATCTGCTTATAATAGCTTATTATTTTGTGATACAATGCCTAGACGTGGAAGGACAGCTCCAAGATCTACCCCTATTACACAAAGGGTTCGTGAAAATCACCGTCGGGGTGCTGATTCAATCGCAGCAAGGACTTCTAGACGCCGTCAACAACTGAGAGATGCTGAAGATGAGAGAGTTCGTGGTTTATTAGAACATTCTATTGCTCACGATGCTGTCCTTTTAAATGATGATGAGATGAATGCTCTTCATATGAGACTCTCTAACAAAGCTGATTTTTTGCATGACAATGCTTCTGTTGAAGAAAACAACATTGAAAACATTCAACTTTCAACAAACTATTGACCACCCGTTCAGCTACATGTCATAACAAATGATAAGATCAGAGGATACGGCTGTTTCGGTCTTTAATTTATCGTTGGTATTATTATTGATATCTTGATGGCGCTTTACCATTAGAGAAGTTTGAGTATGCAGAAACTTATACATTAGACTTTATTCAAGGTTTGATTCGGAAAATGCAGCTGTGAGAGTTGGTGTGCTTCGTTCCATGAATATATGGTATGGTTGAATTTGGATTCTGCTGTTAAAAACGTGAATTTGCCTGTTTGATACCGTATGGTGCATCATCAGAATTTCCGTCTGTTGTTAAGCTTAATGCTGCCGGGGAGTTCAAGATATTGAACATCAATGTTGACCCCATATTCTTACCCTTTCAATATTTGAAAGATAATGTACATTGAATTCTATTCATGAGGTTTTCCATCCAAGGTGTTCACGCAATAAGTGGAATTATCAAATATAGATAACCCAACTGTCTATATACCCATTGGGAGTCGGTCAATTTCAAATGTCATGATAGTATGGCTCAAAGTGCTAACAAAAATCTATTTCAGAAGGTTCTGGATCCACGGAATTAGAGAATTGGGGACTGTTGGTAGTTTGAATGGAGTAATCCAATATCATCATTACCGAATGAAAGGTATCATACTAACCTGCTACTCATTCAAAAAGTTTAACCAACTTCACCTGGAAATTCCAGTATTACGTGAAAACATTTGCCGGAGACTGCGCTACTCATGAGAATTTCTGGAGAAGACTCATGTTGTTCGCTTTACTCTCTTCAAATATAAAGGCTCAGTCAATAAGAATGAGTCTATGAGTTTTCTATTCAATAATTCCGAACTGAAGATACAGAATATTTGTTTATTTGAATTGGAATGCGGAAAGATAGTGATAACTTTAAAATTGAATCTATATGCACGAGATATATTTTGAATCAGATTCGAATCACCTTTCATCCTAAGTAATGGATGGTTAATGAACAGCCTTAAAACACAAAGTATTTCTCCAATGTGCCTGGGACTGTTGGGGAATCATACGATAAATCGATAATGAAATCACAATCATATAAGCTCCATGTCTTTCCCCTATACACCCGAGGAATTGGGCCCTTGGGGCTTATATTGATTTAGAATAAATCAATCGGTAAAAATCTCTATTTCTATTGGGATTCAGCATCAATTCTAATACCCAGAGAGCCCGCCGCAGGCGCAAGTTTTTGCTGAAGAAGGGTTCTCGAGAAAAACTAATGCAGCGCCAGTCTTTAGCTGGCCTTTGCATTAGTTAATTTTCGAGGGAATCCGACTGAGGATCTACAAAAACTTGTCATTCAATATATATTCTATTTAGTAAAGTCACCTTTATTTACAACAAACACCTCAAGTGCAGCAATGGCAGCATATAATCTATTTTCAGCTTCTTCAAAAACCAACGAATTATCAGAGTAAAAAACTTCATCTGTAACTTCTTCCTTGTGACGAGGTAAACAATGCATAAATTTCCAGTTTTTACTAGCAACATCTGTGTGCTCCTTCGACACTTGGAAACCTTCAAATTGTTTAAGTTTTTTAGCAGTTTCGGCCTCTTGTCCCATTGAAACGAATGTATCTGTGACCAATACGTTTGCATTAGTTGCAGCTTCTTTTGAATCATGAGTTAATTGAAAAGTAGCACCAGTTTCCTTGCTAATTTCTTCAGCTACTTTGACAATTCTATCATCCATTTCAATCCCTTGTGGTGTAGCTATCGAGACATCAATACCTTGCTTTAAAGATGCAATTGCTAAATCGTTGATGACGTTATTTGCATCACCGATCCAAGCCAGTTTAAGTCCTTTAGTTTCTTTGAAAGCTTCCTTGATGGTTAAAACATCAGCGATTGCTTGTAGAGGATGGTACATGTCACATAGAGAATTCAAAATTGGAACTGAAGAATGCTGAGCTAGTTGCTGGATTTCAGAATGAGAGTTAACTCTTGCGAATATGGCGGAAACCATTGATGATAAGACCTTAGTGGTGTCGTAGAAAGACTCATTAACACCTAATTGAATATCATCTTTACCTAAAAACATAGGTTGAGCACCATAAAAAGCAGCTGCACCTTCGGAAGAAATTCTCGTTCTAGTTGATCTTTTCGAGAACACTAGGGCAACAGTTTTACCCAATAACTTTTTATGGTTGGAAGCAAATTCTTCTGAGGTACCCGATTTGTAGACCTTTTTGAAAGTTTGAGCTTTTTTGATTAATACATCAAACTCTTTGGTGGTTAGATCGCTTATTGAAATTAAATGACGCATTGTTCCTCTTCCTATCATGGTGGAAATGAATTGAAAAGTTATGAAAAAATCTGTAAGAAAGTTTAGTTAATTTATATCCACAAAGCCCAGCAGCCCAGCTATTCCAGTGCTGATATCCGCATGGATGATTCACTGATTTTGTCAACGCCCTTGCAGTTAAAACAAAAAAAAAAACGCTACTATGACTAACGACCGCGAAACCTTTTTCGGATCTATTAACCTTAAGTTAAACGTCAAACTACATAAATAATGAACTAACCACTGACTAAGGTGAATAGGTATCAACTCAATTGACTTTATTAGAAATATGTATAAGTTTTTCAGTGATTTCACCTAGTTTTGTATCCAATTGTTTCTGGGACGTTTGGTTATTCTCAATTTGAACAGCCAACTGTGCTTTTCGAGCTTTCAATTGTTGGATGGTCTCTTCTATCCTGGAAGCCTCGTCTCTTAATGAAACATCTTCAATAAGATTTAGCTTTGGTGCTGTAATATGTTTTTTGTGTTTTTCATTCATTATAATACCACTGTTAACTTTTGTAGCTTCCCAATTTTCTGTGTCAACTTCTGGATCGCTTAAATATTCCCTATAAATCAATGTTAGATTCTCACTCCAAGTGGTAGTAGGTAGTAAACATATACCAATGTAATATACTCACACATCGTTGAATGCCGCTTCCATTTCACTTCTTTGTATACTTTTCTGTATCTCTGATTGTGTCTCTGTAACAGGAAGTCTCCCATCCTCCAACTCTATTGTTTCTTTAAACCCTGAGATTTCACCAGGCTCGCCTTCATCAGAGCTTCCAACCTTGATAAAATCATCGTTGAATGGTTCTTCATGCTTCTCGTCTCGTTCATTTATCACATCACTATGGTGGCTTGAGGTTGTGGGTATGGGTACTAAGTTTTCAATTATCTTCAAATCTTCGGGGTCTTCGTCTCTTTGTGTTTTCTCATATGTCTCTCTGCTCAGCTTTTCATTATCCTCCTTGAACTGGTCAAACTCAGTAAAGTTGGGTAATTTCAATGGTCTTTTCGTCTTTTCTTTCTTTTTGATCGGTATTAGAATTTCATTGTCCTCTTGACCATTCTCGTCCTAATGTATATTGTTAGCTAAAAAGAACAAGACTTTATTGGGGCTGGTGAAACTTACATTCAGTTTGTTCATGTTCATCTTGACTTTTGGCTTGAGTTTAATACTTTTTTGGGCTTCGCTTTGGGTTAGTTACATTGGTCTTCATGTTAACTTAAGAGTTTAAAACTCACATTTCGAACGAGCTGGTGGATATTCATGACCTGAATCGTCACCACTACTGTCATCCTTGATTACCTGCGCCTTTGGTCTTCTAAATGACATTGTTGACAAATTTGCCTCGCTCCCCTCTGATAAGTATTCCTTTCTTTACTCATGTTCACCGAGTTTGTATGCTTTATTGTTGTGTACGAAAGCGATGAGCTATAACATCCAAACACCACATTTTGATTTAAAAAAAAATATAATCGTCTTTAAAAAACCAGACAAACGACACAAAAAGCAGTTTTGGAAGGTTTGTCGCTGCTCTGTCACTGGATCATAAAGGAAGACCCCAAGCTCTGAAGTTTTCAAGATCACAACACAATGTCGAATGAAGAAGCCGCCAAAAAGCTTCATGAGTTCATGATTGCAGAGCCTGAAAATACCCTATTCACTGAACCAGAACTAAGGAAGCTGGCCGATGTTGAAACGGCTGCTGATTTGATGGTCATTGTACAAGTTTTATTAAACCAGAGTCTTGTCAAGCTAGTGAAGCAAAATGGTGATTTAAGGTTTCAGGCTGTGGAGACACAAGAGGCCGCTAAGAGAGCCAATATGTCATCGGATGAATCAATCATATATTCATATATCGAAGCATCTGGAAGAGAGGGTATATGGACTAAAACCATCAAAGCTCGCTCAAATTTACATCAGCATGTGGTATTGAGATGTCTGAAATCACTTGAAACCCAAAGATTCATCAAGAGTGTCAAATCAGTCAAATTCCCAACAAGAAAAATCTATATGCTGTATCACTTGACTCCATCTATTGAAGTTACAGGTGGTCCATGGTTTACAGATGGTGAATTAGACTCTGAATTCGTTGATAGTTTGCTCACAATCATATGGAGGTTTGTTACTAGTAAGACTTTTCCAAATGTTTTCAGTAACGATTACAATTTAAAACAAAATCAATTATACGCAGCCAACTACAAAAATTACTCAACAGTTGAAGAAATTTTAGCATTCATTACGAAATCTCAAATCACTTCGGAAGAGTTAATAGAAAATGACATTAGATCTCTGTGTCAGGTTTTGGTCTATGATGATAAATTGGAAAAAATCAACTTGGATTGTTATAAATCTACTTATCAAAGTGTTGTTGATCTAAAGGAAGAAAAGTTAGACGAAGGTTACTCATTATTTGACTATGCAAGTTTTGTGGCGCCATCTCAAGAAGAAGATACGGAAAATGTATATTTTGATGAATATATTTTATGAATGAACGTCTAAAATGAAGATTTATGAAATTAGAAAAAAAACTCGTGTATTTGAAAGAGTCCTGAACACTTATATTCCTTTGATTATAATTTTAATTCATATTGACCTTCATATCTTTTTTCGGCAACTTCCCAATTCAACACATTGAAAATCTCTTTTGCGTATTCAGCTTTATTGTTATAATATTGAATATAATAAGCATGTTCCCAAAAATCAATACCGATTAAAGGGGTGTATTTTGATGGGACGGGGTCTTGATTTGGAGAAGAAAATAACTCTAAATCGTTTGAAGTATTGTTTTTCACTAACCAGCCCCAACCAGATCCTTGAATACCTAAGAGTAAACCAATAAACTTATCTTCAAAATTTTTGAAAGAACCATATTGTTCATCAATTTTTTTTTTCAAATTAGCACCACCTTTAACACCAGATGAATTTGCTGGTGCCAGGTTCTCCCAGAATAATGAATGATTGATATGACCACCACCGTTAAATCTAATAGCTTGTTGAAGATCAATCTGAGATTGAACATCATTCTTTTCAATTGCTGTAGAGACTTTGGCATATGCTGCATTTAAATTATTAACATAGGTTTGATGATGCTTCGTGTGATGAATCTTCATGATCTTAGTGGAAATGTGAGGCTCTAAGGCATCATAACTGTATGGTAGCTTTGGGACTGTGAATGAAGACATTATGTGTGATTTAATTACAAGTGAGTGATAACTGAATATCAAGCATCAAGGGAAATTTACCCCTTATATAACTTTTGCTTCCCACTTCACAGGCCAATTACTAATTGGACGCAGCTCATGTTCCACAATTTATGCAATAATTGCTTATACCTTGGTTATCAGCCCGCTAGGAACTTTGGATAGCTATTCTTTACCTATTCTTTAAATTTCAAAGCAACAACAATCGAAATCCAACGACTCCATACAAAGCTGAGTTTTTAGAAACTTTACCTTCCATTCTTATTCACCACATATAGACCATTTCTCGTTGATAATCTCCTTTTTCTCAGCTGTGAAATCACAATTTCGAGCTTCAAATTTGCTCAATTGACCGTATAACTAGAAAGGTGGTGGTCAAATTCCGTTTGTGCACCGTTCCACAACGTTTTATGATTTACTGTTCAACAAACGCAGCGGATCCACACCTTGATTGTGACTAAACACCTTAAATGGAATCTTAATCATGTGACAGAGTACTGGTTGGTGATAAGATAATTTTTTTATATACGAGTAATCATCAGGATTTATTTCATGATCGCGGGTACATCGAGATACACACCTTCAGAAACGTCAACCACCCAAACTTGTGTATTATTTTATAGACGATAAACTATCCTATTCATTCCCATCTGATCTCTTTATATATGAATTTTTGAGCCCCAAAATCGTCGTACCCGTCGATTATTCTATCATCAGTTATCTTAAATTTGTTTTCATCCAATAGCTTCCAAAGATTTGCTCTTTCATCTTCAAATGATTTTCTGATGGGTATTTGAAGTAAGATTCTTGAATCTGGCGAGTGTGCTAAGAATTTCTTCATGACATTGACCACATACCCTGGATGATCTGATGAATATATTGGATCGGCTATGACAATTGTATTGAATTTCACATCTCCTCTATTGTTTATGAAGCTTGAAGGATCAATCCAATCCAAAACTTCACATTGAGCCTTACAATTGTTCAAATCAATGTTTTTCTGTAAATTCGGTACAATCTCTGGTAGATCTGTTAATATGACTTCATATCCTAGAAGATCAATTGTAATACCACAAAGACCCGTACCTGAACCCAATTCCAATATAGGTTCTAACAAAAGATTTTGATGATTCTCCACAATGATTTCGCTTAAAATTAATGAAGAACCCCAGGTTTTCAGTCCGAGATTATCGGATGTTAAAGCAGGTTCATAAAGACTGATTGGATTTTCGTAATTTTTCAACAATATTTTTCTTTGAAAGTTAGGTCTAGCTGTTCTACCACAGTTTTCAGATATTCTGAGACTAGCCAAGGTTAAAACTGTTTCATTTTCTGCGAATCTGGATGATAAAACTTTGTTTAAATATTGGAAAAAATTTGAAGAGAAATGAATATGACAAAGGTTTTTCGCAAGTTTCACATATCCATTTGATCTCAACCAGTTCTCCGAATCCTCAAGCTCTGTTCTACTGATCTCTTTGAATTCTAATATTTCATCAACGTTTCTACTATCGTCTTTGTAAACACCTTTTGATCCAAAGTTTGTTTCTTCTTCTGGTTTAAGCAGTTTCAAAATCGTGATCAAAACTTCAGTCGGAAGCCTTTTACTCAAATGTGGAAGATCCAAGACATGAATGACAGCTTCTTCCTCTTCTTCTTCTTCTACTTCTTCTTCTTTTTCTACTGCTACCACTACTTTCTGTTTTTTGCTTGTAACGTCCTCTTTGATAACAACATCAACAGCCTCCACTTTCAAAATCGGTGTCATATGAACCTCATTGTTTTTGATTTCCTCTGCTGTGAAAAATGATAAAGGATCGAATATTTGACTCATTGAACAGATGATAATAAACCTTCTATATTTGATCTTAAACACAAATATGGGGTCAACTGATTAATCGATTAGTTAAAGATTTTTGACCAGCACTTTTCTTTTTCGAAAATTTCTCAGATTTCCAGTTTAACGACAAACGCGCATAAACAGTTAAATTCGATGAGATCGATCAAGATTCAACTAATCAAATTCAAGGCTTTTGACCATAATCTCAATTCGAGCCCAAAGCACACATTCAGATCTATCTTATCGAATGATGAGGCTACTCTATGTGTCTGTTTATGCGGTGTTCGTGCATTTGTGTATACAAAAAAAACATCCTAATGCAGGTTCCAATGAGATAAATCTGAAGCACAATGGGATCTCAAATTTCTTGATCTTGACTAAAACTAAGTCATTTTCATGAAATGAGGTAAAGTTTCTTCGTGATAAAACGTAGCTAGTAACTATGGATTCAAGGGTTGGTATCTATATAAATAAACGAATTTTCGCCATGGATTGAAACTTGAAACTTGAAAGTAAAGAAGAACTCGACAAGAATGAAATACCTACTTGCTTTACTCACCATTTTCACAACTTTAGTTTTGGCAAACAATGTTGAATACGCCACTATTCTACTAAACGACTTGGAAATTAACAAAAGAGATTATGCAAAATTGTTAATGAGTGGTTCAGTGGAATTTCCATCAGAATTTATTCAATATTATAGAAAAATTATGACATATACAGATGATTCATATACTTCAGTTTTAAAAGATTTCCCAGCCACAAGAGTTCAATCTGTTGTTACACAATTCCCATGGTACTCGTCAAGATTACAAACAAGACTTGAAGAGGCAATCACAGCTACTATTACTTCTTCAAATCAAACTTCTAGTAGTTTTTCAATTGGAAATCCAGTTATTTCTTCAGGTTATTTCAACCATACAAATGTCACTAATTCAACTTCAGGTTCATCATCGCTTTATTTAATCACATCAAGAGAAAAGCCTACACATTCATCATTTGATCATTTATCTTCATCTTCATTACCTTCCAATTTATCAAACAGTACCAGTGTTTTCGCTGATGATGCTGCTAAATTTAATCAATTTGTACCATTAATATTTGCACCAGCCATAATAGCTTTATTGTTATAATATTCCAAAATTTTCTATAGACCTCTCCAAACACATTTTTCTAGTGTATCACCTTTTTTCTTTTTACAGAATCCATAATCAATTAATTCACCACATTTTTGTAGAAAGAATACTAATGTTAATTTCCCCCATTTTTCATCATTAGAAATATCGACATCATTGAAAAACTTATAAATGAATTTAAATCTTTGTTCATCGTTTAAGTAATTCTCCAAGATTTGATCTTTGCTATCCAAAATTTCATTAAGATCATTCAAAATATCATCTTTCCTTAATGAATTTTTGAAAACTTCATAGAAATCATATATATTTAGACTTAAATTTGTTTCACGATAAATTTGAAATAATTCAGCACTTATTGGGTTGATTTTAGAGTTTAATCTTTCTATTGGTGAGTCATTAATTTGTCTAGTGTTGATATAAAGTTCCGGATTGGTTAATGAATCTTCTATGATTGGTCTAACTTGCGGAGTCAATGCGGATTTCAACACCTCATGATCATTAATTTGGAAACATTCGTTAAAAGTAAGTTGAAATGGGTTTTTGAATGAGTTTTTAAGGAAATTTTCCAATAGTGAATATAAAAGTTCCAAATTTTTCCTAAATTCAATTTTGTACTGAATCTTTGAGTATTCTGGATCATTTAATGAGTCTTTCAATTTTTCAAAATCAATATTTGCTTTTATTTTGGAATTCAAAGATTGTACTAAATCATCATCTTCGGCACTAATTTCAATTTTTTTCAAAAATTCACAGACTGATTCATGTTCCAATTTTTTCACAAAAATCAAGATTTCATTGATAAATTGATTCTTGACTAATTCTTCTTTATTTGTCAGTTTGGAGTAAAAACCCAAGTATCCATTTTCTGTGATTGCTAAAGGTGCCAACAAGTCTGTAATGAACTTGAATACTGATCTGAAATTTTTCAAGTTTTCTGTATAATCATTTGTAGATTTCAATAACAGTTGCTGTAATTTCTCATTATTTTCCAAAAATTCCAGAGTATCAGACGGGTCGACATTAGACGATTCTGCAAGTGTACTGATATGATTCTCAAAAGAAGGTAACATTCTTAATGCTTGGAAATATGCAGGACTCAAATTCAAAGCTTTTTCAGATTGATACATTTGTAAAATGACACAGAATGGATTCACAAAAAAAAATGACATCTTCATAAATTTCAAATTTCTAAGGAAATCGTTGATGTCTTTAATGGATGTTTCAAATTTTTTCAAAAGAAACTGAATTGACTCGTTTCCAAACAAAAAATCGTCTTTCATTATGACTTCAGAAACAATCGTATTCAGTAGGTCATTGGTTTGTTCAATCTTGAATTTATGGAAATTCAATGCATATCCCAAGTCATTATCCAACTTTTTAGCAAAATCAGCAGCGCTGGTACCTATATTGAAGACAAGTTTAAATGGGATTTTATCAGTATACTTATTGACCAACCGTATCAATTGATTTAACAATCCTAAATTAAAAGAGTCTGTATCTTCAAAGATCAATACAATCCTTATATTTGTATCTTTCAAGGTTTCTTTGTTTTTCAAGAAAGATTGTTCACACCATTCTTCCACTGCGTCCAAATCAAATGCTAGTCTTCTTTGTTGTATATCTTCGAGATTTTCATCGTCATCACTATCTTCAACATCGCTATCATTCTGTAAATTACCATCACTTGTAGCAAAATTATCCGTCAATATAGATCCCACGATTTTTTTCAATGCAATTTTCATGGTGTGAGATTCTCTAGCGCTCAATCGTATCACCTTGTTGTTGATATTTTTGGAGAGATGGTCAGCTAGTTGTGAAGTGAAATATGAGGATCCTGTGGAGCTTGAGGATGATAATAGTAGGGCACAGTCCGTGTGATGAGGTACGATGGGGCTTTGGATGGCATTCGAAATGTTTGTCAGTATTTGAGTGTTTGTTTCTTTTGATATGGTTTTGGTGACTTGATCTTGTCTTTGAATGGACTTGTTGAACAAATGGTATCTCATTTGAACATTCTCAATTGGCTCCTGGCCCTGCAGTAGTTTCAAAAAAGGAAGCCTTGGTTCATTCAATGTGAACCCTTCTTGTGCCACTACAGAATCATCTAGTTTCCGCTTTTTATGTGATTTTCTTTTCAACAGGTACACTGTCTTGAAGAGTTAGCATACAAGCTGTGGCAATAAGCTGTTTCAGGACTCACTTTCTGCGACTCGTTGAACTCCTCGACGTCCATTCTCGTCTTTTCCTCGGCAGTTTCTCTATCGGTTCGTCCAAAGACTGGTTCTCTGCTTGTTCAAGCTCTTTCATACCCGTAGCTCTTTTTTTCATTCTCCCGTGTTTTGTATCGGAAATGTGCCTCGGTAGGATATCAAAATTTCCACAGATAAATAACTACAAAAGCTGGAAACTCTTTATTTCAAGACCCTTGAGAGATGCACAAAATGACTGCCCTGCCACTGCCAAACAGCGAGAACCTGCACAGTCTCGAGGACGTCTACCCACTGCTGCCACTGTCTTTCGAGAAACACGATCACTCTGTGCCATTGCCTGGCTCCCAGATCGAAGGCTATTCACCAGTGTTCAGAAACGCCTATGTGAAAGACGGCGAGCTTGTTGGGTACCTGCACCCAAAGTACCAGACGTTCTACCACCTGTTCCAGGAAAGCTTGAGAATCCACAGAGAGAACAAGTCGCTTGGGTACAGATTGAAAGATGCAAAGACCGGTAAACTAGATGACTTCTTCACTTTTGAGACATATGAAGAACTTGGACAGAAAAGAGACTATGCTGGTTCTGCCTTCTTGAAACTGGTTGAAGAATTTGCACCTGAGGCTGATCTAGAGAACTTCATCTTGACTTTATTCTCGGCCAATAAACCTGAATGGATTGTGAGTGATTTGGCTTCTCATGCTTATTCTATCCCAAATACTCCACTTTATGACACATTGGGACCTGCTGCTACTGATTATATCCTAAAGCTAACAGAATCTCCAATAATTGTGCTATCCAAGAACAAGGTTGAGAAAATCTTGGACGTGGAATCCAACTTCTTGAAAATTTTAATCACTATTGAAGATTTAAACAATAGCGATCCAGATGATTTAGCACTTATTGAAAAAGTCGAGGCACAAGGTTACAAGATTTTAGACTTCCAAACTGTTTTGCAAATCGGTAAGTCAAATCCAAGACCTCATAGAGTTCCAACACCTGACACTCTATACACAATTTCATTCACTTCAGGTACAACAGGTACTCCAAAAGGTGTTGAATTGAAACACAGTCATGTCATGGCCTCTGGTTCCTTTTTATTTATTCATGTCACATTTCCAAAAAATCCAGTTTCATTGGTCTTACTACCATTGGCTCATGTTTATGAACGTTCTAAAATTATCTATGAATTAGGTAAAGGTGCTGCAATTGGATTCCCATCAAATCCAGAAAATCCAAAGACATTTTTAGATGATATTAAAGTTTTAAAACCAACTCATGTTAGTGCAGTTCCAAGATTATATAGTAGAATTGAAAGTGGTATCAAGGATAAAGTTAAAAACACACCAGGTTTAAAAGGTGCATTGTTAAGATTTGCAGTGGAATATAAATTAAATCATCAAGATGATGAATGGATTGTTCAAATTTTGGATTCATTGGTTGTTAATAAGATTAAACAACAAGTTGGATTTGGTAATTTGGATTTCTTAATCAGTGGTGGGTCACCATTAGCTGGTGAATCAATTTTTTATTTAAGAAAAGTGTTAAATTCTGGGTTTTATCAAGGTTATGGTAGTTCAGAAACTCTTGGTGGATTAGCCATCACAACCAAGTATAACAAGGATACAACAAGATGCGGTGCTATTGGTGTTACATCTGAATTTAAACTTCGTGATATACCAGAAATGAATTATACATTTGAACAAAATAGAAGTGGTGAATTAATCGTTAGAGGTACTCAAGTTTTCAATACTTATTATAAAAATGAAGAAGCAACAAAATCAAGTGTTGATCCTGAAGGTTGGTTTAGTACTGGTGATATTGCACAAGTTGATGAATTTGGTTCAATTGCAATTATTGATCGTGTAAAGAATTTTTTCAAATTAGCACAAGGTGAATACATTGCAAGTGAAAAAGTTGAAAATTTTTACCTGGGTAATAATTCTTTTATTAATCAATTATTTGTTTATGGTGATAGTTTCCAAAGTTATTTAGTGGGTATTGTGGGTATTGAAGAAGCACTTTTATTGAAATTATTATCAAATTCCACAGAATTTAAAACCAAGATCTCTACACATGAACAATTGTTGAGTAAATTGAATGATATAGAACTAAGAAAATTCATTTTGAAAGAATTAGATCAAAATATTAAACATACTGGATTATACAGTTTTGAAAAATTGAAAAATATTCATTTAGCAATTGAACCATTCACTACTCAAGATGATACAATTACACCAACTTTAAAATTGAAAAGACCTAATGCTAAAAAGCTTTTCCAAACTGAAATTGATGAATTATATAAAGAAGGACCTATTGTATAATTAAATCACTCACCATTTGGGGAAGATCTTTATAACAATTAATGACAAGAAGAAAAGTAGGATAACAACCCCGAAAATTTTCAATGCATCGAAAAGTCCTAGTGCAGCTATTGTTTTAGATAAATTTTTCTTTGATTTTGTAAGTTTTTTACTTGTAACATCAAGACCAGCTTCTGCAGCTTTTAAAACACTTTGATCTTCATTCATTTTAGTATTGAAAGCTTCAGCGCCATCTCTAATCGATCTAACAAATTGAAACATATCTTGTAAAATATCTTCTTGTTTTTGTTCTTCTGTATGTAATTTTTCATCAAAAGATGATGCTTGTGATATAGAATTTGAATCTTGAGATTTAGATCTTCCACCTTTCAATAATCTTTTACGTAATTGTGATACATTTTCATCATCATTGGGATCTATATCATCATCATCTACAATTTCATCCCCATTATCTTCAAAATTTACTGATTTTCTTCTAGAATTTTCCTTTCCAAATGATTGTTTAGTTTGCCTCAGGATCATTTCATTCTTGAATTTCTCTAGTGTTATCGAATCTGAGTATTGAGCAAGGTCTTCTCTAAGTTTTTGATTGTTTGTGGCAAAGCTTTGAAGGATTTCACTTCTTAGTATATCAGAGTTCTTGGAATTGCTGCGTTAGTATCAATTGATCCAGATTGCTAGTAAAGCCATTATACTAACCTTGTCATGCTTTGAGTACAAAAGAGTGTTTATGAAAGCGACTGAATCGTCAGCGTTCTCGTTGGGCAGCGTCTCCAGGTGCACGCTTGTCTTGAGGTTTGTGAGTATATCTTCTTTGGACATTGTTGTGTGCAGGTACGCTGTTGTTGTGTTGTGTTGTTGTTTATGTAACGATGAGTTGGTATTTTTCAATATCACGAACTATATATTCAAGCAAAATACAGAAAAATAGTCCAACAAAAGTAACTTGGTCCAAGTTCTACGTCATCTACAAGTATTTCAAGTGCTCTATGTGATCTCCATTGAACTATACATTTTTTATTATAAGCTGTTTGCCAGTCTACTATCAAACGACAACATGTAGGTTTCAGTTGCGGTTAGCGAAAACGGCAGGGTTCTCTCTGTGCCACTTGAGCTTGCTCGCTATCCCATTAGCTAGCACTGTTGAAGTCTGTCAAAACGACAGACAATAGCACCGGCTGAGAACAGCAAAACGTGTTAAGGGCCCTTGGTTTATAAGAGAAGTTGAAGTCAAAGTCAATGCAAATTTGAAAATTTTATACTGTGTTCTGATTATATAATATATTATGTAATCTGTTTACCCTGCGATCGCTGTTGAAATGTTTCAATATGCTTCAAATAATTTAGGGCTCCAATTGAACCTGAAACCATCCAGATCTCACACGATCAGAACATCGAAGGCCCAGGCTCTGCTGTTGCTGTAGTTGAAAATGTCCTCGAACAACGCTGCTGAGAAGTTCAAGACCGTGAGTGGTGATTGTGGCTCAGGGAGAGCCATTATAAGTTTGGCGTCGCTAACACATATACTAGAAAGGTAACAAGGCTTTTGCCAGTGAAGAATATGAAGATGCTATAAAGGTGAGTATTGGTGGTTTTATGAACAAGAGAACGCTTATTAACTTTTCTGGTATAGCTTTATTCTCAAGCGTATGTCATTCCATCGCAATTCGCAGTAATTGTTATCTAACAAATTCAACAGAATCGATACCGATCCAACAAAGGCAAACTATTACACCAATGTATGCATAAATCATCATCGACCCAACCGTTCCCAGCTACTAATAATCTGTTACAGAGAGCTCTGGCTCGTATAAAATCCAAAAAGTCAGATCAACAATACGATCTTATCGGTATGTCGTGGGTGTTAAATTTATCCATTCATTTTCACAAATATTAACCAATATTTCTAGCTAAGGACGCTGAATTAGCCATTGAATTAGTTCCAGATAATTGTATGTTCTTCATCTTGACAATTGACTGACCCAAAAACTAACAATTTTGCAGCAAAGGCACATTTTTACTTGGGTATAGCATTGACTAACCTAGACAAACCTGCATTAGCGCTAAAGAAATTGGAAAAGGCATATGATCTTGCCCTTAAAACCAATAACAAATCTGCTCAACAAATTGTGGAACAACTTTTGGAAACTAAAAAGGAATTGGCTAAGAAGGAATTAGATGAAAGAATCACTAGAGCAAATCCATTATATGAAAAACTTTACAGATTAACACAAGAATTTTATTGGAGTAAAATTAACTATTTGAGATCAAGATTCAATTATAAACCATTTTATGAAGATGATTCTGATTTCCAAAGTGAATACAAAAACTTAAAATCTCAATACATTAGAGATTTAGATGATTTACGTCATACTTTTGAAAATTCATTAGCTAAAGATCGTACTCCAGTTACCAAAAAGGAAACTCCAGAGCACCTTTTAGATCCAATTAGTTTCAACATCTTCACCGATCCTGTCATTACGCCTTCAGGTATCACTTATGAACGTTCTTGGATCTTGGAACATTTGAAAACTGATGCTACTGATCCATTGGCAAGACAACCTTTGAACGAATCCCAATTGATTCCAAACTTGGCCATCAAAAAGGCTGCTGATATCTATATCAACGAAAACAAGCAATTATAGCTATCTCTATAGAACTCCAGCTTGCATTTACTGGGAAACTTTTGTATTTTTGAAATGAAATAATTTATCTATACTTTATCTCTTAAAATTTTTTCAAGAAGATTTGTTCTTGTTTATTAAAAATTATGTGATTGTTCATCTAACCAAAAACTAAAACTCTGTGGGCAAGAAAATAAACATTAAATCTATAAATCAGCATCATCTTCATCTGGTAATGGCAACAGAAGTGCTTCTTTCAGTTCATTTTCGTATTGGGCCAATAAGTTGTAGTCAACAAGAACTTCAGGTAGAGCTAAAGCTGGCGATGCAACGAATTCTAAAGTTTGTACACCAAATAATTTTCTAGCTAACCATAAGAATGGTTTTTCAAAGTTGTAATTTGATTTAGCTGAGATATCGTAATATTCCAAGTTCTTCTTACGGTGGAAAGTGATATTCTTGGGTTTGACTTTTCGTTCTTTGACATCAACTTTATTACCAGTTAATACAAGTGGAATATTTTCACAAACACTATCCAAATCTCTGTGCCAATTTGGAACATTCTCGTAAGTGATACGAGAGGTAACATCAAACATGATGATAGCACATTGAGCTTCATTGTAATAACCATCTTTTAAACAACCAAATTGTTCTTGACCAGCAGTATCCCAGACATTGAATTTAATTTCACCAAAGTTGGTGAAGAAAGACAATGGATGAACTTCAACACCTAAAGTGGCAATATATTTCTTTGTGAATTCACCAGTTAAATGACGTTTGACGAAAGTGGTTTTACCGGTACCACCATCACCGATTAAGACTAATTTGAAAGTTGGAGCTTCCATTGAGAAATGATTTATCTAGTTATATCCTCAAAGATCTGTTACAAATGAAAGAATTTCAATTAAATGAAAGTTTTTGTGGTTTAAATTGAAGCATGGAACACAAGACACAACAAGTGCAAATCATTTCATTCACCAATTAGATCTCACCTCTAGTTTCAGAGGGTGACATACTTGATTACACGTTATCCTTTATCATACCAGAGTCATCGACATTGGCATCGGACATCGTTTTATTACAGATAATCACGAGTGTAATCAATCTGATTCCTGTATCGTTCAAACTAACAAACTAGACTACAATTCTTGTTAAACCAGATTTTAGTATGGTACAGGATTTTCGCGCATCGTTTTTTGTAATTTCTGTCAAAAAGACAACAAAGACTTCAACTATCAGGGCTCATTAAATAACAACTATCTAACCATGTCTATGGCTCAGATATCAGTGGACATTGACGAGGCTGACGCTGTTGTCTTGCAAGAGAGCTTGCTGAAGACGCGCTCTTTGATCTCCCAAATAAGCCAGTCTTTGAACAAAATCACCGATTCAACATCAAAATCAGAACAGCTTTTGCGACCAATTGTGGATAAAAACAAGAGACTCTCAGTTTTCCAAAGAAATGTCAATGACAGTCTACTCGCTGTCTCAAATGTGCAAGGTATAGCATCAGAGGCATCGATCTACGAGGCTAGACTAAACGAAAGAATTGATAATGTCAAGGCCTATATCACTGCGATCCATAAATCTGAAGATATCTTGGAAAGATTACAAAGTAATGGCAACAACGGAGGTGAATATAGAGGTATTTCTGAAAATTTGAGTAAAACAGTCATGGATAGTGAATTTAAGCTCAAGACATATTTCAGAGAATTGATCGCACCAGATTCACAATCGTTTGATCCTCAATTATTTATGAATCAAAGGAAACCATTCCCATACATGACAAATGCTAAAATAAGAGATGTTGGACTGATATTAAACTATTTCAATGATAATGAAAAATCAATTGATAATATATTTATCGAATCAAGATCAAGATTAATCACAGAATCAATGGCATATTTAGAACCATTCACTAAATCTAAAACAAATGGGAAAGTTCCATATGAAAAGGGTAGTAATGGTATAACAAACTATACAGAGGCATATTTGGGATTTTTATCAAATGAATATGCCCTGCTGGAGGACATTTTTAAAGGAAATGAGCTCATTATACCTATCTATCACACTATAATTCAAAGATCTATTGATAATTTCACAAGAGTTCTTTCAAATATATTGGATTCAATTGGAAGATCCATTACAAACGATGGACTTTTATCATTTGAATTGATTGATAATATAACGAAAGTTTTATCAATGCTTAGATCCAAATCGAGTGAAACGTACCCGGGTTTACAATCATCACTAGAAGCTAGTCGTACCGTGGCACGTTCACTTTTCAAAGAATTATTATCATTCACCGATCATAGAGTTAACTCCTTATTACAACTTCCACAAGATAGTGGTGTTTCAGAAGCCACTGTGGACGTTATGTCAAAAGCTAGAAAATATTCAGAATATAAAGATGGTGAATTAAGTGTAATGAATGGGTTTCAAGCAGGTAGTTGGATTCCACAACCAAAACCTCAATGGCTTAGTGTCTTTACAAGTATAAGTCAAACCACAGCAATTGATGATACAGATCCAAAACAATTGTTGAGCTCATTTTATTCGGATGTTATTGATGCATTGATTGTTAGTTTGGAAATCAAGGCACAACATTTTATCAAAAAAAAGCAAACTATTGGTTATTTCCTAATTACAAATATAACATTAGTGGAGCATATCATATCTAGAAGTGAGCTTGGGAATATTTTGAACTCTGTTGGGATGGCAAGATTAGAGAAATTGAAAAAACGTGCATTAAATTTTTTCCTTACAGGTTGGAAACAAGTTGCTTCATATCTTTTAGATGTGAACGTTGTGGGGAAGCTAAGTTCTAAAGATCGTGAAGCTGTCAAGGAAAAATTCAGAAATTTCAATGCTGAATTTGATGAACTTGTAAAGAGTTATAAAGCTTACAATATAACAGATCAATCATTGAAAGTTTTCCTATCGAAAGAGATCTCGTTCATAAGTCCATTATACAAGAGATTCTATGACAAGCACTCTTCGGGAGATTTCACCAAGCACACAGACAAGTACATCAAGTACACCAAGCCAGAATTCGACAAGATTTTGGAGTCTCTAGGTAAATGATGAATTTAATGAGAAGATTTCCTATTCTTGTAGATCTATTTTTCCCTCTCTGGCGGAAAAGTCCGGATTTTTTTGAAAAAAGGTGCAAAAAGCCAATTTTTTAAAGTTGCGAATCTGAAGACACAAAGAAACGGTTTTTCTATTGTTCTTGGGGTAAAATCGATATCAGAGATAAAAAGCTGTGGAAAAGAAAGTAAAACAGTACACTATGAAACTAATAGACTCAGACAACGATACGCTGGTGATGGATAGCTTTGGGCTCCAAACACCCGGGGAATTCCTGACAAATGGTGCCATTTCTCCACTCGAGACGAATCCTTCAGAATCACCACTAGATTCAATCCCATCAGCATCCACAACTATACCAATCACCCAGTCATATCACACGATACCCATAATATCCAGTAATGTTTTGAACCTCGAAGAGATATTAAACACGGGGGAACTGATTAGAGAACCAGAAGAGGATAATTTTAACTATGTGATATCAATGACATCTGATGATTTTATGGATAGATTCCATGTAATACCCTCACAAGGTGGGTATTTCACGAGGTATGGTCAAAGAATAGATAATGTGATTGTCAAATTACAAGCTGTGTCCACGATAATGGATTATTACAACTATAGTCCAGAACATGAAACACTTTGTCGAACATTTGGAACAGGGAAAGAATATGTCGGGTTTAGTCTTTTGAACTACCATTTAAACGAAATAGATGCTTATGAAAGAATAGAAGAATATAATGATCATCAGGTGAACTACTCGCGGGGATCTGATTTGATAGATACACCTCAACTTTTGCTTCATGGAGTTATTAGTGATGAAAATGATTTAGTAAAGGCATTTTTCATTGCAATTTCACAGTTAAATAACGTTTCCACAAAGCCTTCAAGTCAACTTAACTATCTGAAACCAAGGGCAATACATCAATTACAATTATTAAACAGATTAGGGATCATACATGGTAATGTATCAAGAAGAAATATATGTATCGATGAAGAAAATGAAAGAGTCAATTTTTTCGATTTTGGGAATTCTATAATTATGAAGTCCGTTATGGATTGTTCCGATACAGAAGATGCAAAAGTTGATGCAGAGAGTATAGAAAGAATATTTTCTCGATAAATGTTACAAAAATATATCATGATGTAGCTTTTATGTTCAACTTTATATGCGATATGATATTTTCATTTAGAAATTTAGTCTAGCTGATGGCTGTAAGAAATAACTATATAATATATAGAGATGCAATTCGAATCTTGGTTATAATTAAACGTTATATAATTGCTATGTCGACGTCGTCGATCGAACGTTAAACATTCGAATATAATAATAGTCATTTAAATTATAATTAAATAATAAATCTAATTGATTGATTAATTTATTATTATAATAATAAGAATAAATAAAATATAATAAAATTAAATATATATATATATAAAAAAAAATGCATAATATTTAACTTAAAAGTGAAGTTGTAAAAAATTAAACTACCTTGTACTTATTACTGAATTTAAGAAAAAATTTATTTCAAACTTTCGATTTTCTCTTACCAGATAACCCAATTCAACAATAATAAAGCGCAATATAAGCTCCCAAGCACAATTTTACCATTATTCAAGCATTCATTACAAATAAGTAATTAAATATCTATAAAAATCGATTTATACACCTGTAAACACCTTCTCCGAACAAAATTGTAAATTCCGAAAATTTTTGAAATTTTGAAATTTTGACACATTTTTCAATTTTCTGTTGAAAAAACGAAAACATCTCAAAACCAGATCAATCAAAAAGATCAATATACTTAATTTGTAATGGTCTTTTAGGATTATAAAGTGTTTCATTATACCAACCGTCAGATTTTCTTGGTGGTGGACCGTTGATCCATTCGAAACGTTCATCTGGATTCCCATCCATTGGTACCAACATTGTATAAGCTGGAATCTTTTTATATTTTAAACCTCTAATTGAATAATAATATTGAATATGTGGTAAATGAAGGTTTCTTTCTTCATCTTCATGAACATATTCTGGCCATTCATGTGGAATTAATTCTTTTGGAACTCTAATTTGAGCCAAAAGACACATCAAGACATTTGCTTTATCAACTTTACTGATATCAGTTCTCAAGATGAAATAAAGAATCCAATTTGCATCAACTTTTAATCCATCAATTTTATATTCAATGATTCTACTTCTTTTATTCATTGATTCTCTAAATGCTTTTTTCAAAATTGATTTAAATTGTTCCTTCATTGGGATTTCATCTTTATATGATGCTTTTAACTTATTGATAATTCTAAACATTGTCATTTCTGGTAAAAATAAAAGTCTACCAGGTATCCAACCAAATTCTCTAACAAGATGACAATAATAAACAAATTTTTGAGTACCAAGAATTAAACCTCTTTTTTTAAGCTCACGAGGATCTTTATAAGGTTTTGGAACAACACCATCTAATGGAGCATCTTCAAAATCTGGATTTCTACGAAGGAAATCCTTTGGTAAATCTGGATATTTTTTGAAAAGTTGTCTTAAATGATCATCATCAATATCAATATTATCAAGATCACCAGGATTTGAAACAACTTCATCTAATGGTTTTTCAACAAATTCTGGATTTTTACGTAAAATTTCTTTGGAAATTTGTGGATATTTTGTAAATAGTTTTTTAACATGTTCATCATCATTATCTTCATTTGCATCATAATTTGCAGAATTAACCAAATTTGTCAAGATATATTCATCAATTGGAGCCAAGATTGGATTTGCTTCGATAGGGTCTAATGTAATTGGACGATTCCATTCTTCCCAATCAGCACTAGAATTTGAAATGTTTCTTGAGTATCCATTAATTTCTTGATTAACTGGTAATGTTGAGACTTTATAAATGAAAAATGAGATTTTTAAAACTGTAGCTGTATTAAACTTCATTGTGTATATTGTATGTGAAGAATTAATAAAAGATAATGAAGAGAAATGTGAGATGGGGGCTTCTCATTTATACACATTTCGTATGAGATCTTATCTGAGATCTTATATCGGAAACAGAAAAAATCCATGTAGACAGAAAATAAACTACACTTTAACATCTCAAAATAATAAATATTAATTATTGTAAATTAAAATTATGAGCTCTTTTATTCCATCCAGTGGAAAATAAAATTTCATTTGATTTGTTCATCACCATTCATTCCAAATGGATTTTCATGACCATGATTCTCCATTTTATTAATTAATTCATCATTAATATTATTTGCACTAGTTAATGTAGAACTTGATACATTATCTCTTATAGATGAATTTTCAGAATCATGTTCATCAATTGTTGAATTATTATTTTGATTTTCACCTAATGTGGATAAAATTGGAGTTGTAGATTGTACACCAAATGACATTTTTTTAGTTAATGGTGGTAATTGATTCACATTATCTTTAAAAGAATTGATTAATTTATTTGTATCCACTGCATTTGGTGTTAATGCTCTTTTAGGTTCAATTTCATCATTTAATGGATGCCATATTGGATTTGGTTCATTTGAAGAATATAATGCAGTTATATCAACTGATGATGATTCATTTAATAATCCTAAAGATTCACGAGATTGCAATGGATTATAAACTGAAGGTTGTCTATCAATCAAACTTGGTCTATATGGGATTGTTGATGTTGATTGTGTTGTTGTTGTTTGTAACAATGGTTCTAAATCCACTGGGTTTTCCACATCATCAATTTGTAATGAACGTAAAGATGTTGGTGATAATGAACCTTGAGAATTTCGTTCTTGAGAATTATTTTGTGAAATAATTTGATCAATATTACTTTGATCACTATGATTTGTTTGATGAACTGGTATAGTAGAATTTGAAGTGGAACTATCCATTGATGTTCTTGGTGACATGGATCTATTACTTCTTGCACTTGATCTAATTCTTAATGCAGCAGGACTTGTACTTCTACCTATAGAAGCTGGCATATTTGGAGAAGTACCTCTAAATTTAAAATTTGTTCCTAAATCATCATCACTTTCTTCATCTTCATCTTGTTTCAATTGTCTTGGTGTACGTTCATCTGTATCTATTGAAGCTCTTGGTGATGGAGTTGAATCGGTAAATGTCAATTGTGGAGGATCATTTTTAATTCTATTAACAGGATCAGGTGATTTTGCCTTTTCTTCAATTAAGAAATCATCATAAGTTGGTGGATCTTTTGGAGCTCGATCCAATACTGCAGCATCTAAACCTTGAATTCCATCTTGATTTAGCAAATCTCTCATTGGAGGTGGACTTATATCTGCTTCAAAAGGTGGAGGTTCAAAACTTGGTCTTCTAATTAAATGAATAGGTCTTTGTTGTGGAGAAAATGAAGGTGAAGTTGCAGATGGTTGTGCCTGTGGAGAAGTTAAATCCAAATTTAAATTATCTGGTTTATAAACATTTGCAGATAATGTTGATTCAAAATTTGGTAAAGAACCATCACCAGCCATAGTGGATACAGATCTTGATCTTGAATGATTTCTAGAATTTAACGCTGTGTAAATACTATGATGTGTATTATCCACAGGTGTAACTTCTGGAGATGTTGGTGGACTTAAAATTTCACGAGGGAAATAAATATTTGAATCATGGATTTGATTTTCTGGTGTTTGTAATTGATCTTCACCATATGCAGGTAAAAGAGTATTTGCATGAGAACATAAAGGATCTAAAACATGAATTGGAGAATCAATACTAATTTCATAATGTTTTGGTTTACCATCGATTAATCTTGAAAGTCTTAAACAAATTTTGATCCAATGATGAGATTTTATATTTGCATATGAAGTATTTGGATGTAAATATTGTCTATTGTTTAATCTTTGTGGGACATAAACTTGAAATTCAAATTCCTTTGCAGTTATATCATAACCATCTGAAGTTAATAGATTACCCATTTTCTTAGCTTTTGAATCAGCATCAGGTGGTAAATCAGGTGGTGGAGGTGCCTTATGTTCTAATAATAAGAATTTCTTGACTGGTTCCATTCTATGAACTTTCTTGTTACGACAATAATATTCAAGATTTTCTGTTAAATAGATTCTTATTCTGTGTAATTTAATCTTATCCAATGGAATCAACTTAAAAGCCACGGGACAATATGCATTTAAAATGATGGCTTTCGTAGCGATAACAATATCATAATGTAATTGATCTTCCCAATCTCTACTGATAGCAATTGGTTCAGAATCTTCCACAGATTCTTCTGATTTAGATCTAATAATCTTCACAGGTAAAGTTGTACTTATATTGGATTTGAAAGCCCCTGATCTTTCAATGAGTACTTGTAATGAATAAGACACTGAACCGAATGTAGCATCTATTGTTTCTGGTGTGGATGCAGGGATTGCATGTTCAAAATTATAAATGTAATCCCCCGGTGTAAATATGAATTCATGAGCAGCACTATTATTTGTTGAATTTGAATCACTTGTTGCAGTGGCTTTTAGAGATGCCAATATGGAACTTGATCGATGTCTTCCAGGGCTCCTGCTTGGAGATGGTGAAGTTGCTCTTTTGATGATACTAAATGCATTTGAACCACTTATAATGGAGCTAGAATCTAGGTTCAAAGTGGATGTGACTTCTTCTAATGAACCGTTACTGCAATCGTTAGGTTTAACCATATCGGCACCACTGGAATGGTTATCTATCGAATGGTTATAAAAGGGCCATGTATGATTCACCAAATCGTTCTCTTCGATGAATTCTGTTCTCTTGGGAGGAATCCCCTCTGGCCATTCTGTCTTTGACGAGCCTTTGAAAGTGAGTGAAATGCTCTTAATCTTGCAGTTTTTAAGCACCCTGAGGTACAAACAGCCCCTTAGTAGCGTTGGAGGTCTATCTTGATACTCATTTGCTTCAAAACCCTGGACAAACAGCTTGGACTCTGCTAATGGCAGGAAGACCTGGAGAGAGCCTGTCTGCGTCAACGGCCGTGTTTCTGGCGTGATTTCCAGCGATTTTTCCACTGGAAAGAAGGACATCTTTTGGTGTTGGTTTTATAGTGTGGAAAGTGTTGATGTTTTGGCTGTCTCCTAATTTCTGTTGTTTTTTTTACCGGGAAAGCGTTTCTGTAACGAAAAGTGACATGCGGTTAAAGAGGCTGATAAGTGAATGAATATATAAATATGAATACATTCTACAATGTTATAATGTTTCATCTTTTATTTTGTATCGACTTGTGAATATTCGACTATACAGGCAACTCGAATTTCAAGCCCTTGAGCACCCTGTGGTAGTAGATGTAGAAGAAGTCAGAGTACAAGACCGTTTGGACAATCCCAGTGAAAATGGCCAATGTGTCGAATCTTCCCTCTGCAAAGTATCTGAAGACCCAATTTGGCAAATAAAGAGCCCTGTAGGCACCCAGGGCGAAGATATAATGTGAAGTCAATGTTTTAGCCTCACCTGATCTCTGCAACATGAACAACTGTGGTAGGATGGCCACTGATTCTAGCCATAGACTGAACGACCATAGGATTTCACCTAGTTGGAACTTGTAGTTGAAGATCAAACTCAGGATAAATGAACCACCTAGTAAGTATTCGATCTTGAATGTGTCAATTCTCTCTGTATCCGAGTTCTTGTACTTGTAAAGCATCAAGTACACAATGTATATCGACGAGGCAATGAAGAAGATCTTCATCAGTGTGTTGTATAGCGAGATGTATCTGAAGAACAAGTCATTGTATCTGGTGATAAACACCACTGCGTATAAAATCTGTGTCTTGAGCGAGATCCCTTCGATTGATCTGGATTTTTGGATGGTGTTGAGCAAGATCAAGATCGAGACCAGATGTGACAAATCACCAGCTGCTCTGAAAATGTTGAACATGGTTGCTTTCAATTGATTGGAAAATTGGTTTGTTTAGTTGTTGATGTGTTGAAGTTTTTGAACACATCACTATAAAAATACGTCTTCGCGAATACTTTTGCTACAAACACATCTTCAATTGTATAAACATTTAAATCACAACTCTCTCAATCTTCTGAAATTCTCCTCTTCTTCCTCTTCACTCATCTCTCCTTGGTCTCTTTGGTTGAAACCTCTTTTCAACCGGTGAATTTCGTCATCTTGTTCGCTTTTCACCCTTTCGAGTTCTTGCACATTAGTGAAATATTCACCTTGAATCTCTCCATCAAGAAATTGTTTAAGTTGTGAGTATCCAAATTTACCCTTTAGTTGTTTGAATCCCTTGTCTTTGTTGTTTAATTGGATAATTGTCGGATAGTTGTCAATCTTGTACAACGAGGTCAACGATGAGGACTCTTCTTTTGTAGAATCAACTCTCAAGAACTTGACATTAGGGTATAGTTTAGCTAATCTTTCAATTATTGAGAATTTCCCATTCCATTCATCTAACCAAGGAGCTAAGAAGGCAACAATTGTGGTTTGTTGACCCCTTTGTGTACTCTCCAATTGCTTAACAGTCTCCACTTGTTCCACTTGTAACTCTGGCCATGCTGGTTGAACACCAGAATGTAATGTAACGAAATTAGCCAAATCCTCTGTGGTTCTATCACCTATATAACTACCCATATGGGTCCCATCAAAGGCATATAGTCTCAACGTGGGGAAACCACCAATTTGATACTGTTTTCTCACTCTCTTATTCTCACGTCCTTCCACTTGCACAATTTGTACATTAGTATTGTTGAACAGCTCTGGTAATGGCTCATAGTTTGGTGCTAATTTCTGACAGTGTTGACAAGTTTTAGAATAGAACTATAACGTTAGTAAAGTCTTCTCCATGTGAATCTATAATACCCACATTAACCAAGGTGTATTTACCCTTTTGGTAGATGATATCTTCAAAATTTGCATCATCAGCCACAATGATCCCCTTGAACAATTTATGAGCACTCGAAGTTGCCACAAGAAGCACAGTTATCAACAGTTTAAACAACATTTGGTGATTGGGGTGTTTAGTTAGTTTGGTTAAAATTTCCGGATTTAATAGCAGGATATATTGAAGCTGAAATAACTGAAAAACTGCAACAACTATACTTTTACTAAATAAACAATATTCAATTTCAATTCAATTAATTAGTTCATCCAATTCCAAAACCAACACCATGACCCAAATCGACAGATTTCTAGCCAAACCACACAAAGTGCTTCTCTGGGCCTTCACAGGGCTAGTCATTGGCTCAACATTATACACACTTTGGGAGTCTTCAGCACCATCAACACTTCCAAAACCTACAAAGAACAATACTAGGGCAAAGACCAATGAAGATTTCGAAAGGGACTCGAAACCTTTGAAAGATTGGTCGAAAAAGGAGCTTTTCAGCTATTTAACACTGGTGGGTATTAACTAAAATACAGTATCTACAATTTACTAACTAGCCACAGCACCAAGTTTATCCTGATGTTGACACTACAAGAGACGAGCTAATCAGATTGGTCCAATCGATCAAAAATCTGTATCCTGACATTGATTATTAAGTTATTTGCTCGTGTCTGCGTATTCTGTGTCTACCGTGGTATTTATTTATAGTCTGAGATGTGATATAATATATCGATATAATATATCAGAGATTTAATGTAAGTGTAGAGTAACGATTATAGTAGACTATAGATCTATATATCCAATTCAATAATCAATCAATGATAAATAGTTCCAGCCAATAGCATTAATAAGCATTGTGGCAAGGGTAACCCAGCAATTGCGAATTGTTCAATTCCCACATATAAAAGGAGTTGAGTTCGGAGTTTTACCAACTGGAGTTCTGTTTGCACAAGTGTTGAGATTCTCAATAGTATACTGAAATATAGTCAAAATGGTCAAAGCTGGTGAGTAGAAGCCCATGGGAGTGGTCTCAAGACCCAATTACACCAATTGATCGAGATACCCCCCATAATCCACACTTTTCCAACTCCGAACTAACAATAAAAGTCGCTGTTCTACGTGGTGAAAAAGGTGTTTCTGGTACTGTTCATTTCGAACAAGCCAGTGAAAACGAACCAACTACAATCACCTACGAAATCAAAGGTAACGATGCCAATGCTGAACGTGGGTTCCATATCCATGAGTTTGGTGATAACACCAATGGTTGTACCTCTGCTGGTCCTCATTTCAACCCATTCCAAAAGACTCATGGTGCTCCAAAAGATGAAACTAGACACGTTGGTGATTTAGGTAACATCAAGACCGATGCTTCAGGTGTTGCTAAAGGTTCAATCTCTGACCAATTGGTTAAATTGTTTGGTCCAACCTCAATCTTGGGTAGAACCGTTGTTGTTCATGATGGTCAAGATGATTTAGGTAAAGGTGGTCATGCTGATTCTTTGAAAACTGGTAACGCTGGTGGTAGACCTGCTTGTGGTGTTATTGGTATTTCAAACTAAGTTCAATTGAGCCCGTGAGGGCGAAATTGATGAGGTTTAATACTTCAATAACTCATTCGATATGATTATGTCCCACTGATTTTATACCAATTTATGTTTCTCTACAATCATTTTGTAATATGCTATTCTATAATGTACAAAACTATCTAAAAATCACTACCACTAATTGGTTTAATTTCACCATTTAAAACTTTATCTAATAATCCACTTGATGCAGCAACTAAACCTAAAAATGGTTTTGATGGATCTAAAACTTTTGATAAATATTCTGGATGATATTGTGCTGCAACATAATATGGATGATTTTCTAATTCAAAAATTTCCATACGTTCACCTGCATCATCTTTACCAACAAATTTTAAACCATTTGATTCAATCTTGGAAATTAATTTTGGATTAATTTCATAACGATGACGATGTCTTTCTAAAATTTCATCTAATCCACCATATAATTTTTTCAAAATTGATGAATCAGTTTGGAAAATTGTACTTCTAAGACCTAATCTCATTGTACCACCTAATTTATCTTTATCAATTTCTGGCATATAAACCACAGTAGCTTCTTCATCATTTAATTCTGGAACAAATTCTTGAGAATTTGAATGTTCAATACCAACAACATTACGAACAAATTCAATTGTTGCAATTTGGAAACCTAAACAAACACCTAAAAATGGAATTTTATTTTCTCTTGCCCATTTAGCTGCACTCATCATACCTTCTGTACCACGTTGACCGAACCCACCTGGAACCAAGATACCATCAGCGCAACATAATGAATGCCATGCCTTATGAAATTTAACTTTATCACTATCATTTGATTCTAATTCTAAGTCTGATGCTTCAACCCAAACAATTTCTAAACGACGTGAAACTCTCATTGCTGAATGTTCTAATGATTTAATAACTGAAATATATGAATCTTTTAAATGAGTATATTTACCCACAAGGGCAATTTTAACAGTTTCAAATGAACGATCATATTTTGTTGTTAAAACTTTCCATCTATTTAATAAATCTTCACCTCTTAATTTTGCTTCAGGTGAAATTTTTAATGAATCTAATGATAATCTTTGAGTTAAATATTTTGTCATTTTTTGTTCAATTAATAATAATGGTACATGATAAGTTGAATTTAAATCATGAACTCCTAAAACTTGATTTGGTCCAACATGACAAAACATTGAAATTTTATCAATAACTGGTTTTTCCAATTGTTCTGAACAACGACATGCAATAACATCTGGTGTTAAACCTAATGATCTCAAATCTTTTATAGCTGCTTGTGTTGGTTTAGTCTTTTGTTCACCATGAATAACTGGAACTAATGAAACATGAATTAATGCAAAATTTTCATGTCCAACTCTAAATTGAAATTGTCTTAATGCCTCAACAAATGGAGCTGATTCAATATCACCAACAGTACCACCTAATTCGATAATACAAACTTCAGGTTCTAATCCAGTATCATCAACTGGTACTTTAGCAACTTTTTCAATCCAATCTTGGATAGCATTTGTTAAATGTGGAACAACTTGAACAGTTTTACCTAAATAATCACCTTTACGTTCACGTTCAATAACTTGTTGATAAACTTTCCCCGTAGTGATATTATGATCACGAGTTAATGTAATATTTAAATATCTTTCATAATTACCTAAATCTAAATCTGCTTCACCACCATCATTTAAAACGAAAACTTCACCATGTTCTAAAGGTGACATGGTACCAGCATCAATGTTCATGTATGGATCAATCTTGATCGAGGTGACTCTTAACCCAAGAGTCTTGAGTAATAACCCAGTAGAAGAGGCTAAAACACCTTTACCAATACCACTAATAACACCTAATTTAAAGTCAGTAAACGCGTTAATGAATTTTTCAATAATCTAAACTCACCACCAGAGACAACAACGTATTTCATCTTGCTTTGAATTTCCAAATATGATTTCTATCTTATCAGGGCCTCAATCAACTTTAACAAATAATTGGTAAAGTCTATCGGGAGAGAACAAGAAATAGTAGTTGGTATAAACTAAAGATGTATAAATTTTTTTTTTTTCTGTAGGCAAAAAGAAAAAAAAAACGATAAGTGTATTACGTAATCGAGATGAGGTCACCCGGTGTTGATGAAGCGTATATAATTAATAATATTATTATTCTATTGAAGAATATCTACAGAATGAGTATCAAGCTTTTATATTATGCTAAAAATTGTAAAAACATGCAGACTCATGACTCAGAGGTCCCTTGAGATTTTTCCCCTTGATTAATTTTTCTTCTATACCTAGATTCTCCAATAATCCAAAGTCCTAATCCAACAAGCATATCATCTAATGTAGTTTTTAAGTCTGAATCTTCTTCACCAAGAATTTGTGAAGTATATAGCACTTCACCAGTGATATTATTTATAAAATTTGGTGTTATATCTGGTAATGAACCATAAATTGATCTTTTTGGTATTATATAATCTTTTGGTAAAATACCTTTTAAAGTTCCCAATTTAGGTAGATTTGATTCATTTCTTCTTTTTTCAGATTCTCCAATGGTCCATTTTGATAATGCTTCAATTAAAATTTCAACATCATTTTTGAAAAAAAAATCATTTCCATGGGGGAATAATTCATCAAGTGATAATATTGTTCTTGTTGATGTATTTATAAAATGAAGTGATATATCTGGTAGATTAAGAATTGAAGGATTATAAGTTCTTAAATCATATTTAGGATATTTTGGTGGGATACCATGTGAAATATTTTGAATTGTTTGTGAAAATCTAATTATATCTAAAAATGTAATTTCATGTTTATCTAAATTATCTTCATCATCTGAGGTTTCTTCATCGTCTGAATCACTAGTGTCATCATAATCATCATTTCCAGCGGAAGTTTCATTGATATCTGAGTCATCTTCACTAGAGACAATAGTAGATGAAGAATCAGAAAACCAAATATCTTCATCTTCTTCAGCACTTGATGAGGCAGCATGTGAAGAGGAAATTTCATCATCAACGTTTCCAGTTAAAACATTTTCATCAGTAGATGAATCATTTGAACCATCCAAATCCAAACGGGAAAACGAGGAAACTGCATCGCTAGAATCAAATTCACTCAAGAAATCTTCTAAATCATCATCTCCAGTCTCTTCATCATCGATTCCCTCATAATCTCCAATGTAAACACCTTGTTCAAATTCCGTAACACGGAAAGTATAAAATTGTTCTCTATAACGAATAATTTCATCAGTGATAATATAACCATTTAATCTCTCCACTTCAAAATATTCTTCAGAATGGAAAACTAATGAACTAAACTTTGCAAGATCATGATAATGTTCACGAATTGTATATAAAAATTCTTGAAGTTTCTTACATGCATTTTGAAATTCAATTCCATTCAATTCAGGTTCCAATTGAATTTCCAATGTTTCAGGAACAATTGATAATTCCTCCATAGATACTTCTATATCATCTTCATCATGTTGTGAATTTCTAGCATCAAGATTTTGTAATAATATATGTAAACGTTCATTTACTTCATCAATTTGTGTTTCAAATAATGGTAATCCATCAATCCCCACATAAATAACTCTATTATTTAATTCATCAATATCAATAGCAGCCATAAATTTTATAACAATATTTGCCACAGAATGGTCTGGATCATCCAAAACATGGTCTTGATAACCATCTTCAAAAGTTGGGAAAACAGTTGGACCCGAATATGGAGCTGGATTATATTTGGGCATTTTACCCTCCCATGAACGTATAGGTATTAAACGTGTAATTACATTAATTATATCCACAATTGGTAAATGATCAGCAGGATTTGGTTCAGTTGGAATAGGTTCTTCACCAGAATTTAAATCTAATGGAATATTTGCTATAGTTTCAGCATCAAGATATTCATGATGACGAGAAAGTGCACCAAAATTTTCTGGTCTTATGGATATAAAGATCGGTTGTGGTACTTCACCTTCTTCAAATTGAACTGTTCCGATACGTCTAAAGGACATTGTAAAAATATTGTTGGTTGTAGAGAATAGTAGAGTGGGAAATATGAATTAGAGCACCAATATATATACCCATTCAAACATCTCAAACAAGAACGAAAAAAAGACAAAAACTAATAAAACATCTCATATTATCTTTACACCTGCAATTTTTCCATTTTCATCCTTTAACAACTGTGCTCTAGATCTTTTCACTAGTACGTTTAAAGCTCTTTCTAATACAATGGGGTGAATACCATGGAATTCCTTGTTTAAACTTAAATCACCTTGAGATATTTCATACATTGTCAAGACTGTACCGGATTGTCCTGTTGTTTCAATCTTTCAAGTTAGTATGAGATCATTTAAGACAAGATTTAATCAACTCACCCATTCCAAAATCATTGATGCCCAATCTTCAGGTCTATAGAAATTTATGAAAACACTCGAAGTATCCTTCTTATTAACATAGACCGCATCTTGTTCTTTAACCATCTTGTTGAATATCTCATTGATGAACTCCACATCGAGTCTTCTCTGGATCCTGTTGTTCACAAAGATCCCCTCCTGCGAGACGGAGTCGTCCACTGCCCCGTGATCCAGCCCAGACTCTTCATCTTCAACGTCTCCTTGAGATAACACCTCACCTTTGTTGTTGAGAATCCACACTCTGTTGTTCTTGCAATACGCCAGAATCAGCTGTGTCCATTGGCTGAGCTGGGCCTGCCACGTCTGCTCGTTGGGCTGCCTGGTGAAGAACGGTGGGAAGCTGTAGATCTGCGGGAACTTGAACTGGGACATTGTTTGGTTTTGTAGGTTTGTATAGGTTATGTTGAGGTTGATGTTTTTTTTCGGAAATTGTAAAATAGATGTAAACAAACATCAACAAATTTGAGAAAAAGGGAAACAATGTCAGAAGAGTTGAAAAAGAGTGTTTTGAAGTTTGTGAGGGAGTCACGTGTGCTGGAGGTGCAAGAAGGGCCTTCAATTGGTGAAATAAAGGGTTCCAGGGGTGGTGATATAGAGGATGAGACGCGTCATGTTGGAGTGTACAGAGAGTTGATTGAGAGCTTGGATAAGTTGATGGTGCAGGAGAATGGGAAAAAAAGTGGTGATGTTAAAGGGAAGTTGCTAGAGAATGACAGGATAACGTTTCGTGGGAGAACAAGTGGTGATATGAGTGATGAAGAGTTGATATCTCATTTGAAACAGGTACAGTATATAAGGAGGATGATTATAGATTCAACTACAATGACATTACCCATATTGAGATCTGTGCATCAAGTCGAAGGGATACCTTTCAAAGAGAGTAGGATTTCCGATCGATTGGAAATTAGGGATGATTTAGCACATGATATTATTGAATTGGAAAGACAGATTATGTTGAAACATGAAGAGTTGAATAAATTAACCTTTTTGAATCAGGAAAAATTCCAAAGGGCTAAAGAGGTTACATCTGAATTATTAGGCAAGACTCAAAAACAGAACTTTGATGTTGACATTAAAAAGAAGAAACAGTAAGTAATCATTGGACATATTTTATCATATACTAACAAATTCTTAGACTATTGAAAAAACTTGAAACTATAAAGGAAAAATCATTCACACTAACTGAAGAGATCCAAGCTTTTATAGTGGAGAATGGATTGAATTGGTCACAAGATGAATTTCTACGAGATTTAATCTTATACTGTGGTGATCAATATCAATAAATCTATATACAAGTTTGAATCTATCTATTGTACAAACAATCTTTTATTGATAACATCCCAATCAAGACTTTGTACAACTTTTTTAATATATTCATCTTTCCCATCAATACCATAATCTAATAAATAAGCATGATTCCAAAGATTAATACTAATTAAAGGTACGATCCAATCTTTTGTTTTGGATAAAGTATGTTGTTTTATAGATTCCCATGCTTCCAATTCATCAATTCCAATTGGACCATTTAAATCTAATGAATGATTCCCACTAAAATTATATGGTGTACCACTATTATTTAAAGTTATAATTTCTAATTCTTTTGATTCAGTTTCAACAAGGAAAATCCAACCTTGTCCCACAAGTTCCTTGGATTCTTTAATAAATTCATTAGTTAACCCATTAATTGAACCAAATTTTTTATTAATTTTGGAATTTAAATCTCTTGAAGGTGATGAATTATTATTAATTGAAGATTTTAATTGTTGGAAAAAAAAATGATTATTATGAGTTTGTGAAGCTAAATTGAAAACATGTTGCCTTGTAGGTTCTCTAGCGTTATTTATAGCGATATGGAATGGGTAACGAGTTTCATCAATGGTTCCATTTGTAACTAATGTTAAATTCTTGGTTAAATAATTTTGATAATCTATCCATGCTAATTTGAAACCTTTTGATGATAATAATCCAGGTATACCTTCTTGGGTGAACTGGTCCTGAAGTCTTAGCTTAGGTGCGACATGAATGAATCTTTTCCCTAAAGTTGTTATAGGTTTTTTAGAACAAAACATTATTGAATCTGTTGATCAATTTAAATATTCATATTCTCATGGTTATACGTTGGAAAAAAATTGGTTGAAAAAAGACCATATTCGCGAAAAAAATACTAGTGACACTGAAATTGGCAGAAACAGTTTCCGATTTGCCATTGAAGATTAGTGATTATAAAATAGAGAAGAGAAGTATACAAGTATAGAATTATCACCATGTTTGTACGGAATATTCTTAGATCTAGAGTACATAGATCCCCCTTGAGTCTTAATAGATTCTATTCTCCCCTTCCAAGAAGTTCTAAATCTTCGGGATATAAAGGAAGAATATATCCAAGTGTTGAAAGTCAAGAAAGATATCATGATACTGAGGCACAACAAGGTTCCTCGGCATATGGATCAGATCCAAATACTACAAGGTATTCATTTGATTCATACACGGGGTCTGTCCCGAATCCACAAGGTTTATTAAGAGAAAATGATGGTATTACCAAGATTCTTAATGAACCAACAATTGTAATTGAAAGACAAATTGAAATGATGAATGTTTTTTTAGGATTTGAACAAGCGAACCAGTATGTTATATTGGATGCATTGGGACAAAAGATTGGATATATGGCTGAAAGGGATTTGGGTTTTACAAAGGCAATAATGAGACAAATTTATAGATTACATCGACCATTTATTGTTGATGTTTTCGACCTAGAGGGGAATGTTGTCCTAACAATTAAGAGACCATTTAGTTTTATAAATTCACATATAAAAGCTATATTACCAGGATTTGAAAATAGTGGGAATGTTGATGCAGGTATAATTGGAGAATCTGTTCAAAGTTGGCATCTTTGGAGAAGACGTTATAATTTATTTAAAGCAGAATCAACAAATGAATTTGAACAATTTGGTATTATTGATTCAGGATTTTTAGCATTTGATTTCCCAGTTAAAGATGAAAAAGGTAGAGTGATTGGTGCAGTTGATAGAAATTGGGTTGGATTAGGTAGAGAAATGTTTACAGATACAGGTGTTTACATTATACGTATGGATCCTAAAAGTTTTGCCGGGATGGGAGAAATGTACCCTGAAGTAGCAGGACCATTAACATTAGATCAAAGAGCTGTTTTATTGGGGAATGCTATAAGTGTTGATTTTGATTATTTTTCAAGACATTCAAATAGAGGTGGATTATTAAGTTTTGGAGATTATGAATAAACATTTTATTTTTGAAGATTTTTGGATAAAATTTTGGAAACACCTCTTGTTCTTGCCCTGTTTAAAATTTCATTCCATTGATTATCATTACTATTCTGTGATAATGTAATTAAACTTTGATTTACTAACCCTGCGAAATCTTTTCTTCTCATTTCATTTTCACGATTCCATAATTGTCTTTTGATAATTTCATTTTGTAAACCCTGAGTATCACCAATTTGTTCTAGGATTTTCCTTCTATCATGAACAATTCCTAATAAAGAAAATCTTAATTCATTTGAATTGAATAATGAAATTCTTTGTGATAACACTTGAGGTAATTTTATCAAGAATTCATCATCATCTTTACAATCACCATGATCTATGGGAGCGTTTTGTAGCCCATCCAATTCATAAAGTTTCCCCCCTGTGTGGACATACCCAATGAAATGATATAATCCATCATCATCATCAGGTGTTTGATCTTGTTGAGATTCATCAACAAATGAATTTGGTGAAGTGAATGAATTATGGATAGATCTGATTAGATCCGAGTTTGATATAGTTTCACCTTTCAACTCAGGGTCAAAACTTGATACGAATTCTTTAAAATTTGTCAATTCATCACCTAATTCAATATCATCTCTGTTTAACAATACGTTTAATACAGCCTGTGTGGCACACGCGTTCTGGATAGTTTGTTTGGCAAAGAAGACATTGTCATCCAATGCGTATTCTCCACCAGCTAACCCTTGGGATTGGTCCACTTGACCGTATTTGAATAGGAATATCACACCATAAAGAGGAGTTATAGATCTCAGAGTATCAGTGTCGAAAGAGTATAGTTCTTCAAAAGCAATGTCTTTCACCTGTAGTTTCTCCACAAGCTCTGTGAAGACACCCTGATTGGTTAGTATGGTGTTGACAATAATAGCACAGTCTCACTCACTGCATCTGATTCTATCGTGTTCCAGCCACTGGACATTTTGGTTGTGTGGTGGTGTTAGAGATTTCTCTGTATAGAGAAACCTTTTTCAAATTGCAACATTCGCGGAAATTAAAGTGGCGTTTAGCAATTTAGATAAGGGATATTTAATCATTCTATTAATTCTTGTATTCTATTCATCTATTCATTTACTAGTTACTTTTATCACCACTCAATTGAATATCAGAATACCAATCATCAGAAAGCTTATAATGTCAGGAAACTCATACATCGTGAGTAGCCAAGACTGGTGATCTCTGTCTAGTTTGGTCTGTAGGGTTAACTTCCAAGGGGAGAGAAGATCAAGACATCAAGACAAGACAGAGTGATCAAAATGGTCAATCAAGGCTTTTGATCATCAACAGCCTTACGTGCCTATCGAATACAGTTCTAACAACATCCAGGTCACTCTCAAGGAGAATGCCACCTCTGCAAAGTGAGTGATAACTATAGACTATAATGAATATCACTAACAGCAACAGGGTCAAGGAGGAATTGACCAAGCTCGGGGGCGAGATCAAGCACGAGTTCACCATTATCAACGGGTTCAGGTGGGTGTGATGATGATTATCTATAAACAACTACTAACCTCGCAGTGTTACTTTGCCTTCTGACCACGTTGGCACCTTGAAGAATCATGAAGACGTGGCCAACGTCGAAGTTGACGGAGAAGTGCATGCTCAATAGGCTATGAACTATTATATGTTGATCTATAATCTATAATCTATAACTTCTATCTATATGTTATATCTATCCACCCCTGTAGCCTGGCCCAACCAGACACATCCCCGGAAAAGTATAAAAGCATAAGCAAGGGATGTATCTAAACTAAACCAAACTACACACAGCAACATCAACATGTGCCTCCACGGGTTAGCTGGGTCTCCAGCAGCTATACAGAAGTACCAGACCATCAACAACGATCCTGTTCCGAAAGCTGTCGACAGGCTCTACGAAGACAGATTACGCCAGTTCCTAGATAATGGCCAGTACAGAGACTTGAACCTGCCAGCGTTCTACGACTACGACAGAATCGACAACACAAGAGACGAGGATAACCTGTCCAGTGGGTTCATCGAGTTCAAAGTCCACGAAATCCCAGAACCACAGGACCGTCCATTGTTCAAAGACGTCATCAACAGTGAAACTCAATGGAAGCATGCTCAAAAAGGTGATGTTTTCGGTCCAAGTTGGAAGACTTTTTGGTTCAAATTCCATATCCAGGTCCCGTCAAAATGGGTTGAAAGAGACCAGGACGTGATCTTCTCATGGGATTGTGGTAATGAAGGCTTGTTGTACACGAGAAACGGGTTCCCCTTGCAGGCATTCACTGGTGGTGATCGTAACGATTTCACACTGCCAAAAGAATGGGTTGACGGTAAAGAACATGTCTTTTATGTGGAAATGGCATGTAATGGTATGTTTGGTGTCGGTAATGGCAGTGATATTGCACCACCTGATGAAAACCGTTATTTTACACTAGGTACTGCTGATCTTGTGTTACCAAACTTGGAAGCTAGAGCATTACAATGGGATTTCACTATTATTTCAGATGCTGCTAGAGAACTATCTGGTGAAGGATGGCAAAAATATAGAGCAAGACAAATCGCTACAGAGATTCAAAATGTTTTTGACCCTGAGAACCCAGATGAAACCATTGCTAAAGGTAGAGAATTAGCTAAAGAGTTTTTAGGTGGATCTATTGATTCTGCCCAGGTGTTCCATGATCATCCACCTGGTTCACAGGATAAAATTGATGTATTCGCTGTGGGGAATTGTCACATTGATACTGCATGGTTATGGCCATTTGGTGAAACTAGAAGAAAAGTTGTTAGATCTTGGACAACTCAATTAAATTTATTAGATACTTATCCAGAGTATCAATTTGTTGCATCACAAGCTCAACAATTCCATTGGTTGAAACATGATCATCCTGATATATTTGCCAAAATCCAAGAGAAATCTTCACAAAATCAATTCATCCCCGTGGGTGGTTCATGGGTTGAACATGATACAAATATTCCAGGTGGTGAATCATTAATTCGTCAATTCTTAAAAGGTCAACGGTTTTTTCAAGAAAATTTTGGATTTAAATCAAAAGTTTTCTGGTTACCTGATACTTTTGGTTATTCTTCACAAATCCCACAAATTTGTCAATTATCTGGATTATCAAGATTCTTAACACAAAAATTATCATGGAATAATATTAATAATTTCCCCAATACAACTTTTAACTGGGTTGCATTAGACGGTACTCAGGTTTTAACTCATATGCCTCCGGCAAACACTTATACTGCAGATGCAAATTTAGGTGATGTTAAACGTTCAATTACAAATCATAAAAACCTAACAGTGGAACAATCTTCATTATTATTATTTGGTAAAGGTGATGGTGGTGGTGGTCCACAACCTCAAATGTTGGAAAAATTACGTCGTTGTCGTGGGATTTCTAATACTGTGGGTTCATTACCAACGGTCCACCTAGGTTCAAATGTTGATGATTTTTATGATCATGTTTTAAATCAAACAGAGAATGGTAAGATTTTACCTTCATGGATTGGTGAATTATATTTTGAGTTCCATAGAGGTACTTATACCACTCAGGCTTTTGTTAAAAAATTTATGAGAAGATCAGAAATTAAATTACATGATTTAGAATATTTTGCCTCAATTGCTTCAATTTTAAAACCAAAGGAATACAAATACCCACAGGAGGAATTACAAAAAATTTGGGAAGATGTCTTACTTTGTCAATTCCATGATGTTTTACCTGGTTCATGTATTGAAATTGTTTATAAAGATGATGTTAGACCAATGTTGAAAAAAGCAGTTAAAAAAGCTGAAGAATTAACATTTAAGGCATTGAAGGTACTTTTCAACAATGAATCCATTAAATCAGATGGATTACAAGTCATTTCAGCTTTACAATGGGATAAAACTGGTGTTGTTAAATTACCACAAAATTTTCAAATTTCACAGGATGTGGTGGTTCAACAAGGTGGTAAATCTGATTATGTCTATGTTGAATCGAATAAATCAATCTCTGGTAAGATTAAACATTCAGCAAGTGTTGAAGAGACCGCAAAGGGTGAATTTATTTTAACAAATGGTAAATTAAAAGTTACAGTTATTGGAGGTGTCATTACAAGTTTAATTGATCTTGTTAATGATCGTGAAATTATTGATAAATCAGGTAAAAATCAAACAGGTGGTAATCAATTTGTATTATTTGATGATACTCCATTAAATTGGCAAGCTTGGGATACAGAAGTTTTCAATATTGATACATTTAAATATTTAAATCCAGGTACTGTTACTATAAATGAATCAGGTCCATTAAGAGCCTCTGTCCTTGTGAAACAACAAATAAGTGAAGATTCTGAAATTAATACAATTATTTCACTTGATGGATTAAATTCATTAAATGATGAATCAATTGTTCAATTTGATGTTAAAGTTGATTGGCATGAATCAAGAAAATTTCTTAAAGTGGAATTCCCAGTGGATATTCATTCAGAATTTGCCTCATATGAAACACAATTTGGTATTACCAAAAGACCAACTCATTATAATACAACATGGGATGTAGCAAAATTTGAAGTTTGTCATCATAAATTTGCAGATTATTCAGATTATTCATATGGTGTTTCTATCTTGAATGATTCAAAATTTGGTTTTGCAACTCATGGGAATTTAATGAGATTATCATTATTAAGATCATCAAAACAACCTGATGCAAATGCTGATATGGGTAAACATCATTTTAAATATGCAATTTATCCTCATAAAGGTCCATTAAGTTCTAAAACTGTGGAATTAGGTTATGGTTTCAATTTTGATATTCAACATTCAAATTCATCTTTTTTCATTAATAATGATTCATCAAATAATTCAATTTTGGATTTTATTCGTATCGAAGGTGATGAAAATTTAATCCTAAGTAATGTTAAAAGAGCTGAAGATGATTATGATATTTCTGGTATTGAAACTGGAAACAATGATAGATCAATTATTGTTCGTGTTTATGAAAGTCTTGGTGGTAAAAGTTCAGGTAAATTAACTTCAAATGAAAAATTAAAGTCAGTTGCAAAAGTTAATGCCTTGGAAGAAGAATTGGAAACTTTAGAATTTATTAATGTTGATGGTATCACTAAAATTCCAATTAAATTAAGAGCTTTTGAAATCGCAAGTTATAAATTGGTGTTTGCTTGAATCATTCCATATGCTATCATTCAATTCTCTATTTTTTATATCTATTTAATGAAAAATCCCATAAAAAAAAAGTCAATATATGCTATCTTTTATACTTTATACTTTATACTTGTACTTTTGATTACATAATCCGATAAATGTAAATAAATTTAGATTGGAATTAATGTGATTCAGATTTAAAGATCAAAGAGTATCCAAAATGACTGAATTACTTGTTAAGAAACATGTAAAGTATTTCCAAATGTGTTTAAAAGTCTTACCATCAAGACTTGAAAAGGAAGATTCAAATAAATTAATGATTATATATTGTTGTATTGGTGGATTAAGTTTATTAAAATATGAATTTACAACAAAAGAACGTGAAGATTTAGTGGAATTTATATATAAACATTATGTACCCTCAGGTGAAGGGTTTAGAGGCTCTTTGACACATCAATTACCAGGTGTAACAAGGTATGATCCACCCACAGTGGCGAATACTTATTGTGCATTATGTATATTATTGATGTTGAATGAGGATTTTTCCCAAAAATTAAATCGTGAAGCCATGTTACAGTATTTAACTAAATGTCAAATGCAAGATGGTTCATTTAGATCTATTGTTGATGTTGATGAGATGCCATTTGGTGATGGAGATTTAAGACAAACTTATATGGTTTGTTGTATAAGGAAGTTTTTAAAAAATGATAATTATATAAATATTGATACTTTAGAAAAAAATGTCTTGAGACAAGTTGGATATAATGGTGGGATTGGTGTTGGTGAATCACATGCCGGGTATACATTTTGTGGATTGGCATCATTAAAATTGATTGATAGATTAGAGGACGGTGATTGGGATCAAACGAGTGAATGGTTAGCACATCGACAAGTTGAATTTAATCAATATAATCGGGAGCTTTTGGAAACAGAATTTGGTGATGAAGTGGATAATGGATCACATAATGGACGTGATAATAAATTTGGTGATACTTGCTATTCATTTTGGACAACTGGTTCGTTAAGTCTATTGGGGAGCAAATGGATTATTGATTCGAAAAAAATGGAGGATTATCTATTAAATATAACACAAAATCCAATTATTGGTGGATTTGCTAAAAGTGATGCAGATGATCCTGATCCATATCATAGTTTTTTAGCATTAGCAGCATTAACATTGGTGGATACAAAATCTTTAAACTTATTAGAACCTATTGATCCATTATTAAGCATACCCATTAATGCTTCAAAATTTGCATCTACATTGTATGAATAATAATGCCTATTTATAAGTTTATATATACATGTTTACTTCATCGTGCTGACGAATCTAATAATCTCTTCATAAATCCCCCAAGCTATCCCTGCACTAAATGCCTTTCTTGTTAATCTTAATGATAATCCATCAAATAATCTAAAAACTCCATCGTTTTTCAAAACAAGGGCAAAACTTTTAAAAAACCCTTTGAATTTCTTGGGTTCCAATTGCATACGAGTCTTTATCGTATCGAAAGGTGCTGTTATTGTGGTGGCAAGACTAGCAGCTATAAATGCAGATGTCGAGTTAATCAATGCAGATCTCTTCATGTTGAACATTGTATGATCTGATTCTGATGCCTTGGTCATGTTTAACAATATCGGTATCACGGACTTGCTCTGCTCATACAACACAACGTATAACCCAGCATAGGGAGCATCTCTTGCCACTGTTGCTGCAAACCCATTGAAAAACCCTCTTATACCTTCCTTCTGACTTATAGATCTGAAAGCGTGCCATATTGAGCTATAGTTGTAAAGTGTTGACTCGTAACGAACTTTCAGCACTGTGACGGGCATCAACATGAACCCAACAAGCCCCCTTGTGAGCCCACCAGTGATCAAGTTCTCAGCCATGGATAGTTTAGGTAAAGTTGAGCTTGATAATACCTGTTTTGGAGCCATGATATCGCCCATTCCGGCAGCTTTATTCCTGGCAATTGTCGTTCTGAACACGTTGAGCGATGCTAAATACAATGAACTCCCGATAGAGGTCCTCATAGCCGAGGGAAGCGTGCCTCTCCATAGTTGTCTATAGGATGTCATGTTGTTGATGGTGCTCCTGATGGAGCCACTTTGCGGCTGCTGAAGTCTCGTTTTGAGCAGGTCAAACGGCTGGAGCAAGACAGACGAGGTGAGCCCACCGGCGAAGCCTCCTACCAGGTGTGAAGATGTGTTGGAGTCTTTGGACATTGGCTTTCCAGGGTATCTTGTTTGGTTATTGCTGACGGTTTATTAGATTGTTAAAGATGCCCGAGAAAAATCTGTCACTTCCCCGGTTTGTACACTCGGAGGCCTTCATGTTACAAGATGGTGTATATATGGTGGGGTTTTTTGTATGTAAATGGTGTATTTTTATTCGATTATCGTGTTCTACGCTACTGGAAGTACCTGGATAGGAAATCTGGTGGGATTTGCACGAGTTTTGGCTCCTGAGACTGCGAGCCAATGATGCTCACGACAATGTCATTTGTGACTTTAGCCAGATGGATGCTTAAATTGATGGCATTGTTGTCTATTGATAGCCCTGCAGAGCTGTGCCAGATTGTATCATGGTTGTGATCTGAGCTCAAGTTGGGCACATTGGAGAATTTGTACGATGCTAAATCTCCATTCAGTCCAATCCCCAGGTATTTCGTATAACTCTCTTTTAAAGCCCAGTATTCGGTGAATAGTAGTTTAAGAGCATCCTGGTCTTCAATATCACACAGCTCATTATATTCTTCTTTATGGAAAATCTGCTTAAAATGCTCCAAATACCCTGCTCCAAATTGATCCACATCGGAAACACTAGCCAAATCTATACCAACTTCACCTTTTGATACCACAATAGCCGTATATCCCTGTTGATTACTCATACTGAATTGTAAATCAGACCCTATTAGATATGGTTTACCATATTTATTCTGTCCAAATTTCAACTCATCTATATCATTTGTACCCATATAACATCCTAAAATCACTCTTTGTAACAATTGATTCGCCAACGCAGTCTTTGCATCTTCATGGAACTTCTTTGATATAATCTTGGTCTGTTGTGTAAATGGTAACAGTCTCAATGCAGTTTCAAACTAGTTATGTTAATATCATTCTCTCGTTAAATTGGTATAATACCCACTTTATAAGCATCATCCCAAAGTTGACCAATTTCCACGTAGAAAACTGCAGTTTTCCTAGTATCATCACTTAAAATCTGTTTAAGCACACTCTGAAACTCATCTAAGGACATTTCACCTGGATAAACCCACTTCAAACGCCAACTTGTTCTACCAAATCTTCATGAGTAATACAAAATAATTTTCACCAGGGCTGCAAAACCCTTTTAACCAATTTTATGGAGAAAAACAGCTCAAGATAAGCTTCAACATCAACATCAACAACAAATCGAGAACTTCACCAAAATGGCCATCAGAGAGGAGCTTGTTTCGAATGCAGTCTCGTTTCTTAGAGACCCACAGACAGCTTCAGCACCACTGGACAAGAAAATCGAGTTTTTAAAGTCCAAATCGCTGAACCAAGAAGAAGTTGATGAAGCATTGAAAAGGGCTAACGATGCTGGAAACGATATACAAGAGGTCAAAACCCAGGAAATACCACCACAACCACAATATTATACAGCCCCACCACCACCTGTGCCAGAGAGAGACTGGAAGGACTACTTTATAATGGCCACTGCGACTGCTGGTGTTGGTTATGCCCTGTATCAGATCACAACGAGATACTTAATTCCAAATATCCTACCAGAGTCTAAATCCAAGTTGGACCAGGATAAAGAGGCTATTGAGGAGGAGTTTGTTAGAATCGAGGCCACGTTGAAGGAAATCTCCCTCACAAATAAAGAATTGAAAGATAATGAACGGACCAAGAATGAAGAAATTTCTCAAACTATCAAATCAGTGGAAGATGTAATCAATATAACCAAAGCCAAGAATGAAAAAATTGAAAATGATGTAAAATATTTAAAATCTGAAGTGGAAAATTTGAAGAATTCATTAGATAAATCAATTGATAAACAACAAAATAATATTTCTTTGGAAATCTCTACATTAAAATCAGAATTAAAATCATTACAACAATTAATCAAGAGTAAACAAAATTTTTCATCTGATTTAAAATCTAAATCACCAATCCCACCAGCTTCATCAATCCCTTCGGCAAGTGAAATCCTTAAAAAGGCAAATTTATCAAATTCTTCATCTTCTGAACCAAATTCTCCAGATTTAAACGATTCAACTCGTTCAATTCCTAAATGGCAACAACAATCTACAAGTTCAATACCATCATGGCAACAACAGAATAATAAATCAACATCTTCATCACCTTCACCATCCAATATCCCAGCATGGCAACAATCCAAGATTAATTCTGGGAATTCAATCCCAGCATGGCAACAAGCCGCTGCACAATCTAATACATATGAAGAATCAAAACCTGTGGAAATTCCAAAAGATCAAAAATTTGATGCTTGAGATCCTCTACATTTTAAATAAATCAATAACTTTTATTAATGAATCAATTGTAATTATTTTCCAAATATGCCTTTAAATTACACAAAATCTCTAAAAATATACACATCAACCTGATTAAAACCATGAAAAAAACAATTATCACCTAATACCTATAAAAAACCACACACACAACACAATACAATAGTACAAATGATCCACTCCTTTTAAATAACTTTAAGCCCAAACAGATGTAGAATTTCTTAAATTTTTATTATTATTACCCCAAAGATCACCTAAATAAGTTGTTGAATCTTCAATTGAAATTTGTTCAACATTATTTAAAAATTGATTTGAAATTGTTGAAGAATTTAATTTTAAATCTGAATTAATTGGAGTTGTTGATCTTAACTGATTGAAAATTGGTGATGAACTTGTATTTCTTTCAATTGGTTGACTTGGTGGGAACATTTGTAATTTATTATAATCATTATATCCTGGTATTGTTTGTTGATTATATTGTGGGAATTGTGAAGCCTGTGAAACCTGTGGGACCTGTTGAACTTGTGAAACTTGTGGTAAAACTTGTTGTTGCATCATTGGTTTCTGTTGAGTATATTGTGCACTTAATCCATTCAATTGCATAGCTTGTAATTGTTGTTGTTGTTGAAACTGTTGAGTTTGAACTTGTGCCTGTGCTTGAGCTTGAGCTTGATTCTTATATTGTTGAATCATTGGGATTTGTTGATGAAATGAACGTGAACTATGATTATGATTGTTATGATGATTATGACGATTATTATGATTATTACCTCTATTATTACCATGATTATTATGATTTCTATTTGGATGAACATTTGGTGCATAATGATGATTAAAAGGTTGATGCTTTGTGAAGTTTGAAATGGCTTTTTCCACTTCACTGAATTGACTCACAAAAGGGTGACTTTCAATGACAATTCTATCATTAGTGACACCATCATTAGTGACTAAACCCACTTGAGATTGTTGAGTATCAAATGTGGACATAATAGTTTAAAAGAATGTATGGAAAAGAGCGGACAAAAGCTTCGAGCAAGATGATACTGACTGAATATGAAAACACCAGCACCTAATCTAATCTTTGAATCACCTAGACTTTTATTGTGTAGAGTACCTCAATTTTCACAAATACCAGCTCTTCTCGAGGAAATAAACAATGATATTTTTTTCTCGAGAGCCAAAAGTCGGAAATCGATTTTAAAGTCATGTGACAAAAGTCGGAACTCATATATCAAATAGCCGCCAAAATTCAAATACCAAAACACATTATAACATTAATTTCCAATTTATATTGAAACACCAGAAAATGAGCGTTGGAGAGATAAATTTGGGTCACCTAGTGGCGCTGTGCTTACGAAAAAGAGCCACCTCACAGGTTTTCAACTCGCTGTTCAGGCAATTGAATCATAAACAGGAAGTTAGTGTGCAAGATTTGACATCTATATTATCTACAAATGAAGAATTAGATCCATTAGTGGTGATTTATTTAATCAGTGTTGCCACTGGTGATCAATCAACAAACTTGAGACTATCGACTTTGCTGGAGAACTTGAACACTGCATCAAGTGTTAATCAATACCTGGTTTTAAATGCCCTGACAAATACATTTAGAGATGAACATTTTAAAAACTCATTCCCATTCAATTCATTCGAGATAAGTGCTATTTTGAACTCATTGACACATTATATCAAGCATTTACTCGAGTCACAACCGCAAAATCATGATGTTTTGGAGCCAGTTAGTTATTTCCTTAATGTTATCTTTGAGTCAATACCATTTGAAGTATCACCTTTATCACATGAACAAAATGAATTGTTGAATGCAATTATTATTGAAACCAGAAATGTGAATCCACCATTATCCGAGCTCATTGAAATGAATGTGAGTAAATGTTTGAAAAAATCATCAATTGTTAGACAATCCGTTTCATTATCATCCGGTGTAGGTATAACTACATCAAATTCATTACCACAGGCATCTCATACTTCATTCTTAAAAGCAAATAAAATACCAAAATTTATATGGATTAATTCAGTTATTGAAAATTGGTCATCTCATAGTGATAAATTTATTCAATCATTTAGTCAATTTGTTAAAATTAAGACAAATCAAAATATATTGAATGAATTAATTAGTACATCATTTGAATGTATCACTATTGCATTACAATCCAAGGACACTTCAAGTATTTTCATTCAAAATTGGAAATTATTCATTACAAAAAGATTACCATTATTAATTAAATCATTAAATTTAAAAAACGTTGAAACTTCATTAACAAATTCTTTTAATCTTATTGATCCCAAAATCTCAAAATTTATAAAATTAGGTTCAAGTGGTAATGTTGATCAAAATGATGAAGATGATGATATTTTTTCTTCATTCCCATCAACAAATACAGATATAAGGCATGATTTTTTAAGAAGTTGTATTGCATTGAAATTATTACCATCAAATTCATTTAATTTATTGTTAAAAGAAGATGCACATGCAGAGAGTAGACCTTTAGTGACAAATGATGATGCACTAAATGATTCAGGAAAATCAATTGATTTAAAACAAACATTACATGAAACATTGATTGATATAAACCCTGAATTTATCCCATTAGAAGATTCTGGATTATTAGAATTTTTAAATTCTGTTGAAAGTTTTGAAGGTACCAAGCAAGTTGAAATAGCTAATTTAATCTTGGAAACAATTAAAGAATTTATTAAAAATGATGACGTTTCACATTTTTATAGATTAGCTTTGGGATTAGGACTTTCACAAAGTTCATTACATTCAATATTATTTCATTTATCACCACAAATTTTCCTTAAACCAATAATGAATTTCTTGGATAAATGGCAAGTATCAAATGATGATATGAATTTCCAAGATTTATATTCATCTTTTGGTTGTGTTTTTTTATTATTTTTATTAATTGTTAAAAAATTTAACATATCATTAGATGAATTAATTAAATTAAGAGATGATGATAATAATTCATCATTTTGTATTAAATATTTGATAAATTTAGGTTCATTAAAACAATTTGAAAATACAAATCAACAAACAGAATTATTAAATGGTTGGATTAATGCATTATTTGATTCTGGTGGTATATCTGATGATTTAATGCGTTTATCCACTGTACAAGAATGTTTCCAATTATTCCCAGTTATTTTCCAACAGGCTTTTATAGGATGCAAACAAGGTATAGTTGATATTGATACAGTTAAAGGTGGATTAGAATATTTTTTACAACCATTTTTATTAAGTACCATTGTTGGAATATTATCATGGAGTGAAAATTACTTGTGGAAAACTCAAGATGTTGAATTATTAGTAAATCTCATAAAGACTTTAATTAGTCCATTAGATCTAAGTGGAGAATCTGTTCATATTCATAAATTAGTATTATTGATATATGGTCCAAATTTATATGGCCTTTTATCATCATTGGTTAAGAATTCATCAAATGCAAATATTGATTTAACATTATTATCATTTTTAAGAGATTCAATTGATACAGAGGCTAAAATTACAAATTTTTTCCAGCAGGATACATCACCAACATTCCATAAATATTTACAAAATGGAAGTTTGGAAAATGTTAAGAAGACAGAAAGTCATACATCACCAGTTATGCTTTTACATAATCAATTTCATTTATTATTAAATTGGTCACAATCATCAATAACTTCATCATATGATTTCCAATTATTTACCACATTATCAAAAATAATTAGTGAAGAAGTCATTATAGATTATTTTGTTGGTCAATTTATTGAAAGTCAAGGTATTAATAATAAAACATCACAATTGATTTTAGAATTATCAGTGTTTTTAATGGTGATTCAATACGTTGATAATTTAGAGAGTAAAGATAATGTTTTGCAATTGTTAAAGAACCCCGGGGATCATGTTTCAAGTCCTAAAATTTTTAGAGTTCTTATAACAAAGAAACAAAATTTGACAGTGGATTCAATGGAAAGGGAAGTTTTACAAATATTTCATGATAAATTTATAGAAAGTCTTGAGGCATTGATACCATTAGTTTAAATGTGCATGGAATATATTTCAATGGGAGATTCTGTAATTTCTTGTAGAGAATGAATTGTGTTATATACAAAAATAATAAGTCAATATAGTGAAGTCTAAAGTCTACCATGCTTACATAATCAAAATGTAATATGGACGATTTGAATATTTGAACAATATACTCAGTTCAAATTACACAAGTGATCGTTTTTTTGGTATTAACTCGATCTGAATTCTTGAGCGATGGTATTTTATGTCTATATGTTTTGTCTTATGGAGTTGAAAAATGTGCTTATAATTTGCCATAGAATAACACAAATGGCTATATATGAGTGGTATAATTAGCCCTAAATTAATTCATTGTTACATTATAACTAGATATGTGATTAGTGAGATCTCTTCATTTAATAATGTATATACAAGTCATACTGATATCATTGATGATGACTATGAGAACTTTATATGTTTGGAAATGGATCTGTCTTTGATTGAAGTTGACGTTATTTCTTGAAACTATTGTAATTAAGATCAACAACTAAATTCAAGTTGACATCATCGATTGTTTATACTTTATGCAATTACCAAACTTAGTTGCAACTGTACTTTAGATTATAGCCGCCAAATTATCTATTTAATTTGTTTTTGTGTACATCTAAGAAAATAAGTTATTGAATATTATATAAACCTTCAAAATCAACAATGTATCTTTTATGAGCAGCCCGTCAATTACATTTTGTTAATCAGCTCTCAATTTCTTAGTGGTGGCGTGAGTGATTTCTGTTAGAAAAGTGTGACTTTCCTAAAATCAAGATTGATACAATTCATCTCCATATATCATCATGTTGGACGGTATGGCGCTTCAACTGATACTTTTGTATATAATTGATATAAGATATCCCAACGAATTCATAGATGATGATCATGAAAACTGGAAGTGAATTATGACTCTGTCTTTGATCTAGTTGAGATTTATAATTTGACATTGAAATTTGTAGATGTTGTGATCTAGTTTATATCTACAACTACATCTTATAATGACAAGAGGATATACCTATACTCAAATAGTCCACCACTGAATTTATTATCAGTTGATGACCAATAGTTACTAGACGCCAGCTTTTAATTATGAGGATTTAAACTTCAACATGTTTTAACAAACTTAACCATGTAGATTGTCTTACGAGCTCATCCAATTGAAGTCTTTGATAGTGGTTTATATATGGATCCATCATTGATTAAAGTTGATTAAAATTTAATTCTGCGCTGGATAAGATTAAATCAATTGGCAGTTATAGGCATGATATATCTTATATAATAATAATTTATAAATATTTGTTTGAACAATCTTCGATATCTGTATAGCTCAAAAAATTCAATAAAATACGTCATTCAACTTTATACATGTTTTTAAAATTAAATTTTAATTATAAGCCCCTGAATATTTTAAATTAGCCGCTGTATCAATTTCCATTCGAGAAGGTATAAATAGGGCCGTATCCCTAATTTTGCAGATTTTCATCAAGATCTCTATTACTATATATTTTGAATGATTTGGGGTATGATTACTTTCTGATACCACATTTAAAAAATTCTTTGAATTTATTTTTCTCAGAAGTACCAATAAATTTAATTTAAACCAATAATTTATATGGAATATTTGAAAACGTGAGTACAATCATTGAATATAATTAATTAAATTCAATAAATTATGAAATTATGATCTTATATAACATTGTTCAAATACTAATCAATTATACAATTATAGTCAATGCTTTCAACATCCACCGTCTTTCCATAGAATTTTGTTGGCTTGCCGCTTCGAAATGAAACAGCGTTTGAGGACAACATATTCTTTAATTTTATATTAATTAGAATATGAATATCTTATACACAAAATTATACTTATACATTGATTGAAATCATGGAAATGATTTAGTCTTTGATAGAAGTTGATTGTTACTTTTAACAAGTTAAATCATGTAGAATTTGAATCTCACTTATAACAATGATAAGCTTAAGGTAATTCACATACATCATAATAAATCTAAAGATCTTCGACTACTTATTAGTTTCTGGAATTAATATACCACAATTATGAGAGCTATACGACATTGTTAGTAACCAAAGTGGTTGAACAACTCGAAGTTTTTTGAGTTATCTCAATAGAATAAAAACGTCATATCACTATTGGCCGATCGACAAATTTTTAGTCGAATTATAATATTGGAATTTTAAAATCAAGATGTAATCCCATAAACTAATAGTCATTAATAAAATTTTGTTGTAGATAAAGACATGATCATTTTTGTTTAGCTGTAATATCTCTTATTTAATTGGTTATAGATAGCTTTCATATGAGTACGAGTGGTACATGGTAAACTCTTGATTACCTATATTTTAGATCTGATATTATTTGATGATTCTTTAAATCATGTTTTACGTTGTAAAGTAAATTATTATTCCAACGCACGTGACTGATCACGTGACTGCTTCATTATGTAAGCTTTTTTGACCTGATTTTCAGCTTACTATATAATCTTGACTCGAATTAATCAACGCTCATTTTCTTCAATGGAATTTGTATTTCATAAACATTGTTATTAATGACAAGTTGTGCATGAAAGTCAACTGAGTCATCAGTCATCCATTTTTTAAAAAGGACCGCTGAACAAATTATAAGTGCTAATTTTGCAGAATCTTTAAGAGCTATCAACCATTAGTGGGATACTATTATTGTTTCTGTGATATAATGATATTCATTTTATTATAGCGCCCTAAACTAATATACAACGTCCCAACGATATCATGGATTATGATCATTCAAATTGGAATAGTTTTGATATGAGTCAGTCTAATTTGATCTAGTTGAGATTTATTTTGACATCAAAATTAATTGTAGTTGTTGTAATAGATACTTAAATCGGTTGATAAATTATCAATTGATATCAATAATATCTACACTTTTTCTTATAATAACGATATAGATGTTGAATAGATCTTCAAATAGCTAACTGTTCGGATCCAATTGAAGTTCTATAGTCTTATTAGTTGATGATCAATAGTTATTAGCCGCCAGCTTTTATTTCAACTTTGTGTAATTTGATATTTTATGTTACGTGTATATAAATTAGTAATTGATATCAATTAATTGAAACAGTTTTTATACCACATGCAGCTAGTAATATTAGAACGAAGCGCAGTCTCGACCACATCAAATATTTTATACTTGTTCAATTGAACCTTGCCTCTGTTTACGTCCATGTGTGTGTTTCATATTAAGTTATTTCCAATCAGGTAAATTTAGATTCAACTTTAATTGGATGTGATCAGCTCTCCATTTAAATCACTTTTTAATCTTATATACAGATCGTCAAGCTAATATCATTGATCAAATATCAGGTTGAATGGTTTTTTCCTTGAAAGAAGTTGATGTTTATTCTAACAAGCTTTATTTTGTAGATTGTCATATTCTCATGTAATAATTATTTAATTAAAGTCTCTAATTTACACTCTCCAGGGGTTATAAGTTGTAAGTTATCCTGATCGGTGGTCCTCGGAATACTATAAAGAATCTACAAAACAAGGATTACAAAATTAACCCTTCATCTTTCATCAATTCCATACCAGTGCACTTCCAAGCCCTGATTATTGATATTTGCACAAAAATATTGTTCTGTTAACTGCTTATATTTCATTGAGACTTACATCAAATCATCATATCTACGGAAATATAGAGATCACAAAGCTGTATATGATTTTGATCGTAATGTAATATACAAGATCATACTGATATCATTGATCATGACTAATTGAGAACCATATAGCGGTTCAAATATGGATCTATCATTGATTGAAGTTGATTCAAATTTTGGCAAAATACAAATATTATGTAGATAATCAATTAACAAAGGCATGACTTTATTTAATATTAGCTTATTTCTGTATCTCTACTTGTTACAGCTATTCGATATATATATATATATCGTTCCATTAATCCAATTTAAAATAACAATTTTACAAGCTGAAACTTTGATCATATAAAATTAGCCGCTGAATTAATTTATAGGTATAAATACAAAGCCGTATCCCCTTTCAATTTTCATCAATCTATATCATCTTTTGAAGTTGAAACATGTATTGTTATTACGTCTTTGTATGGTCTAGTAGCTGTCTTGATTTATTCAACAAGCAGTAATTATGAGTGATTTCGAGTATGATTCATACAATGGAAATTGATTATATGTACTAATCAATTATACAATTAGAAGTACAACGAGTTGAATATTACTATTCGACTTCAGTGGCTCCATATCAATAGAGTACCCTGCATGTAATATCGAGTAGATGTCAAATGTGAAAATAGGAAGTTGATAATTATGTTTCTTTTGTCATGACTCATCAATTCATTAATGTTTATAGATATCGATCGACATGATCATTATTAATTTCTTATACACGGAATCATACTGATATATTGATTAATCAATTATGAAAATAATTTGATCTTTGATAATTAAGTTGATGTTTATTTTAACAAATTCAATCATGTAGAAATTATATAATACTGACAATTCAGTCCTGATTTATCACTTTTGATTAAATTAATGTAGATCATACTGAGCTGAAGTACATTTGTACGCCTTAATCACATACATGAATGTTATCTATGATATAATCCTGAACTTCTCTAAATTTCTGTCTCCATACTGATAGTGTGATCCTTCTTCATTTCTTTCACTGTGGTGAGAATCTCTTTGGCTTTAGCAAACTCCTTCATAATGTGCAAGTAATTAAGCATTCAAAGTAGATGTCACAATTAACTTAATTTGAAAACTCGATACTCTGAGGTAGGATCCATTTAACAAAATGACAAATCCTCCATAAATCACGTGTAGCTATAATCTATGCATCAGCATAGACGGTTATATGATAATGCTGCTGTGGGATTGGCTGTTTGTAACGATTTTAAGTATTGGAATACATTGATGGTTGTACAAATTAGTGTAGGACCGGAATTATCCTTATACACACACAAATCCGACCTGAATTCGCGAAGTAACTTTTTAAACTACTATGTAAAGATGGTAAGAGACACACTAATACAATAGATATATATTAGACCAATAGCTTTAGGAAAACGTAAGCTTTGTCCCTCAATAGTTGATCCCATATAAAGAAGCTCTATTAATTTTTTGCATATATTTTCATTTAGACAATGAAAGACATCAATGAAGTATATAAGACATAAACTAGGAATACACCCAAATATTTGCCCAGTTTTCACCGCTACTGCAATATTTCATGCAGGCTAGTAATTCAAGCAAATCTTCACAGGTTTAACAACTGGAGATTTAATTCTCGTGCAGAGGTTTTTTATGAATACTAGGAGGATGAATAGAGATTACGATTAGTCTAGACCGGATTGTGGTTTTATGACAAAGTGCCAGAACATTCTAATGAATTTAGCTCTCAATTAATTCTTTGTTACATTATAACTAGATATGAGATATGATATTAGTGAGATCTCTTCATTTTATCATGTATACACAAGTCATACTGATATCATTGTTCATGACCATGAGAACTTTATATGTTTGGAAATGGATCTGTCTTTGATTGAGTTTGACGTTATTTCTTGAAAGATTGTGTAGTAACTAGTAATTACTCAAGCTTAAGATCTACAATTAAGTATTCAAGAAGTTTAATATCTACAATTACTCTTATAACATCGATAAAGTCAATTCAATTACATTACATAGTTCTATAGTCTTAGTTGATGATCAATTATTAGCCGCCAGCCTTTAATTAATTGTCATGGTGATGTGTAAACGTCATAAATTTCATCTTTGTGTAATTAAATTTATGACTATAACGTGTATATAAATACTCGAATTCCCTGATTTTCTTGAAATCGTTGCAATAACTTTTATAGATATAGCACCACAGACGATTGAAATAGTATTTTTTTTGATTATGTCTTTAATTTTGGAGAATATTTTTCAATGTCCTCTTCTAGAATAAGAGTAATTAAGAGACAAGAATGTTACAACTATTTGGTGAAATCATATTGGTTTGTGTTCAAATTTTTCTATACGGGTTTTCAAGTTCACCACAGCTGACTTCTTATTGTTTCAAATTTTAAATTGTCCAAACATTTAGATAACCTTTTGAAGTTATACAAGCTATAAACAGAGTCATGCTGATATCAATGATCAAATATCATGTTAAATGGGGTTGTCTTTGATATAACAGTAATAGATGTTAATATTCTGTACCAAATATTGTAATGATTTTCCAATTCAAGTCTTTGATTGGGATGATATAAGTTGAACATTGAAATTAGATCTATGACCTCTATTTAAACACTTGTAAATCAATCGAATTAACTGAATACCCACACCTATTCGATCTATAGATGTTATTCAATGGCATACCTACATATAAAATTAGCCCCTGAATAGTTTATTAGCCGCTGCAATTAATTTTCATCAATCTAATAAAAGAGAAATTAAACATGATGTTATCTTGGTCCATATTTGTCCATATCCATCTTTGTTGCCAGATTATAAAACTTTGATTGTTTTTTGAGTAGCTCTACTCTTAAGTTCTGAGGCGAGTTTCAAGTTATAAGACGTTATGGTGTTTGATCTGTGAGTACAACTAAAAGTTCGAACAATAGGAATTGATTACATGATTCTAATTCACAGTTTCTCATATACTAATTAATCATACAATTAGTTTAGACGGTAGGCACATATGATCTTTAGCACCAAAACTTAATGTTTCTCCAGTGTTTAAATTCCACATATTCTTTAGATTTATCTTTAAAAATATGAATATCTTATACACAGAATCATACTGATACATTGATTGAAATATCATGGAAACGATTTGATCTTTGATAGAAGTTGATGTTTATTCTAACAAGTTGAATCATGTAGATTACCCTTTACCAAATTACACTCAAGTGCTCACATAAGGCCCACTTCACCGTACTATCTAGCGATATTCATGTTCAGATGTTGGTAGGCCTTGATCTGGAATGTTGTTACGAGCAGAGGATGAGATGGTTGACATATTGTTGTTTGATCTTGAGTTGTTATCTAACGGTGTATCTGATGTGTTCTGTTGCAGTGATCTACTTGTTGATTTAGTAATTGCCATGTAGTTCAGTAGATTGCCACCGGGAATTACAGGACTCTTCATACATTAATATACACTTTCATGTATCTACTTAGCATCCTACTGATGTTCTTCTGCATTGTATATCTTCACACCCAGCATACTAGGCGGATATAACAAATTGAACAGTTTTTGTGTTTGTGTGCAATTGAATATAAATTGGAAGTTAAATCTTCAATCATAAACAATCAACAGTTAACAATGAAAAATGAACTATTTACTTATCTTTCACGATAACCAATTATAGAATGTTTGAGGGGTGGCAGAGCTCATGAATTAAAATAAGGGAAGAAATTGGTTTACAAAATATAATCTGGCGTTTGAGCTGTTGTTTTAGCTAAACCAATATACAATGTCTCAACGATATCATAGATGATGATCATGGAAACCGAATGGATTTTAATATGACTCTGTCTTTGATTCAAGCTGAGGGTTCTTATTTGACATTGAAAGATGTAGTATAACAGATACTAAAGCGGTATCTACAATCACTTTTATAATATCCATTAGACAATTCAATTACACTAAACAGTCTATAGTCTAATTATTAGTTTTTGATCAATTATTAGCCGCCAGCTTTTAATCAATTGATATCATAAATTTCAACTTTGTGTAATTGAATTTATGACTACGTGTATATAAATACTTGAATTCCCTGATTATCTTTAAATTGTTTCTTAGTATATAGCATTTGTAAAGGTATAGTTAGGAAGATTACGGTTGCATGCAGGATTGATTTCGGGGATCATTTAGAATTCTTTCAAAACATTCATGTTCTTGTGTACTTTACAAGCAAGAGTCTTAGCAATTGCCGCTACTTTACTGGTTATAAAACCTCTTTTTAGGATGGTGAAGCAATGAATCACTTGACTCACTGGACTCACTTGACTTCTTATTGACTCATTTTAAATTGGCCATTTAGATAACCTTTTGAAGTTATACAAGTTATATACACAATCATACTGATATCAATGATCAAATATCATGTTGAATGGTTTTGTCCTTGATTGAAGTTGATGTTTAGTTTCACAAATTTAATCACGTAGAAACCATATACTACTGACAGTTTAGTCCTGATTTATTTTTTGATTACATTAATGTAGATGAGAGAAATCATACTGAACTGAAGTAAGTTTGTACGCCCTTAAAGGGCTCAACGTTATACCTTAGTGAGAATCTCTTTGGCTTTTACAAGTCCTTAATAAAGTGCAAGTAATTCCGCATTCGAAGAAGATGTCACAATTGTCATAATTTGAAAACTCGATTCTCTGAGGTAGGATCCATTTAACAAAATGACAAATCCTCCATAAATCACGTGTAGCTATAATCTATGCATCAGCATAGACGATTATATGATAATGCTGCTGTGGATTTGGCTGTTTGCAATAAATCAATTTAAACGCCAGCGACTTTTTGAAGTATTGGAATACTTTGATGGTTGTTAAATCTGTAGGATAATGACTATACACACGGTGTCAAATTAGTGTGTTGGTTTAAGGATTAGGTAAGCAGCGGAGCCAGCTAATAATAAAGACTTGTACAGAATGAACAATACAGCATGGATAATTGTAGTTCACAACCTCAATTTATAAGAAACTATACAATAGACAATAAAGAGGATCTAGGACCTCTATTTATACTTGTAGAATTCACATTAGTGAATGCTTAATTTGATTATTGATAAGGACACTCTTAAGTAAATTCTATTCGAGAATTTCCTATATCAAAACACTAACGGTATTAACCTGGAATATTCATGACGCCAACGTTTGAATCACATCAATAAATTTCTTCGAATACCACTGAATGCTTAGTTGAATAGATTTGAATGTTGAAAGCACACCCGAATGTGATAAATTAGATTACGATGATCATAGTACACGTCTTTGGAAAGTTTGAGTAGCTTTCTCAAATTAATTAATCTACAATGTTCAGAAAAAACTGTTGTCATTTTATGTCTAGTGCCTAGTCTGTTCTATGACCATAACGTATTAACGTTCGATTTGATAAAATAACATTATTGAATTTAATATCATTTATTATAAAGAGATATAAAAATATGATAGTATCAAATAAAGAATGTAATATACAAAATCATATTGATATCGATCATTGATCAAGACCATGAGAACAGCTATAAAGTTGTTTAGATATGGATCTGATTTTGATTGAAGTTGATATTCTTTCGAAAAAAGATATTCTGTAGTTGATGAGTATAATTTTACAATTATTAGATCGATGATTTGTATAAAAGATAAACTTAACTATTCAATTGTTGACGTCATTGATTGTTTACTGAAATTACCAAACAAGTAGTTGATAAATTAGCCGCCCAAAGATATTTTGTGTTCGTGAACATTTGTGTATAAATTGAAAGTCAAATCCGACTTATCAAGTAACGTATCTCGTTTGAGTTAATCAGATGTTACCAGCGGCATGATCAATATTGTTTTAGTTTTCCCTCAGGCAATCATGTAATATCTCATCTAAGTTGAATTCTATTATGTTATTTGATAATTATTGATATGAATTGTTATTTATATTAAGATCATAGATCATCAGTGGTACATGTTGGGTGGTATGGCGCTTCAACTGTAACTTTTGTATATAATTGATACAAGACATCTCAACGATATCATAGATGATGATCATGCAAATTGGAAATGATTTATGACGATCTGTCGTTGATTGAAGTTGAGATTTATAATTTGACAATTAGACACTTGTAGATGTTATGATAGATATACGATATATACTCAAGACTGTAAATAATCAATCCGTTGATCTATCTTATATCTACAACTATAACGACAAGAGATTATACACATATTCAAAGAGCCCAGCTCCTGAATTAAATTAGTTGATGATGAATAGTTATTAGTCGCCAGCTTTTACTTGTAAGTTGTCATGGTGATATGTAAATTTCAATTATACGTCAAATAATTTAACTTTGTGTAATTTAATTTATGCATGTATAAAAATCTGGATTAACCCCTGATTTCCTTTCAATTTATACTCTCTTGAATTTGTTTCTACGGTGATTTGGACTCGGTGTTTTGCTATAATCATATATTGAACTGCTTCAACTATTGATGAAAGTTGCTGTGCAGCGTAAATTTGAAAGATTAAGTGAGATAGAGGATTATGGTATTGTGCAATCAATGTTCATCCATTTAGATCACTTTTTAAACTATTATACACAGAGTGATACTGATTTCAATGATCAAATATCATGTTGAATGGTTTTGTCCTTGATTGAAGTTGACGTTTAGTTTCACAAATTTAATCATGTAGATATTTGTACTACCCAGTTCCACTTACTTCACAAACCTCTTAACCGTAATATCTAGGGATCATCAGGTTCAGGAACCAACATACCAATTATAAGAGCTTTAAGAGATTGCTCATGAATAGTTATTGAAGAGCTAGAAGTTGTATGAGAGGTTTGATACTACTTAATCACCAAATCATAAAATCTTTAGTCATTATAGGGATCCTGAAATCAACATATCACGATACTAGTCACAAAATGATCTTGAACATACAAGCTTCACAAGGTAACGCTAATTACAAGGCACTAGTAGATAATTTACTACATCCATTTATCTACAGTTAGGCTAAATCTTTCGATCCTTTAATTGAATGGTTTATATGATCGAAGCCTTGAGATCCCTATGTATGATACCTCTTTATATTGATCTTTATGTCATTAGTAAACCTGAATGGATTCAAAATGGATTCAACAAGATCAAAATGGGAGACAAGCTGTCACTATGTTGGATTGGGAACAGCTTGATGATAACATATTATAATTAATCGGTTCGATTGAACTTTTCTATCAACGTTAGATTTGATACAATTACAATTAGTAGAACAGACTTATCATTTACATATATCATATCATATTCGACTTGATCTACAAAGTATTATAAAAAAAATAAAGAATGTTTAAAATATATAAATTAGTCATATAGATGTATAGTTGATTAAAACCACGAAATAAAATTGTATAAATAGGTATAGATTTAATTACTTTGATATTGAAATTGATAAAGTAGGTTTGCAAAAGAATTGATATTGTAAAGAAAGTAAACTTGTTCAAGATCTTGAATTGAATATATAAAAGTTAAGGATTGACTTGAAGGATTCATCCCCTTAGTTTGAACGTTTGAAGCGATAGTTTGCAACGTCGACATAGAAAACAAGCTGCAGCTCAAGTTTTTTTTTTTTTTTGATTTGAGTTCGTATTTCAAGATAGCAATAAGATAGCGATAAGATAAGATATGATATCTCATGAAGAATTATGTTTTGGGTATAATGGGCTTACTTCATTTCAATTGATACCAGCTTTACTAGTTATTCTTACGGATTGGTACAATTGACTTGATAAAAATCAATCGATGAGGAGTTCTAATGGTTTTTTTACCTTTAAAGGTTTTTTTATGAGGATTCTTAGATTCATTAACTTCAAAGGTATTATAAAAAAAATAAAGAATGTTAAAATATATAAAGTCATATAGATGTATTGTTGATTGAAACCATGAGAAATAAAATTGTAAATAGGTATATAATAGATCTAATTCATTTGGTACTGAGATTGATAAAGTAGGTTTCCAAAAGAATTGATATAATTGTAAAGAAAGTAAACTTGTTCAAGATTGAATTGAATTGATTGAAAGTCAAGGGTTGACTTGAAGGATTCATCCCCTTCTTAGTTTGAACGTTTGAAGCGATAGTTTTCAACGATCCATAGAAAACAAGCAGCAGCTTAAGTTTTTTTTTTTGATTGGAGTTCGTATTTCAAGATAGCGATAAGATAGCGATAAGATATGATAAATCTGAGTTTTAAAAGTTATGTTTGGGGTATAATGGGCTTATTTCAAATTTCAATTCAATTGATACCAGCTTTACTAGTTATTCTTACGGATTGGTACAATTGACTTGATAAAAATCAATTCATGAGGAGTTCTAATGGTTTTTTTACCTTTAAAGGATTTTTTATTAGGATTCCTAGATTCATTAACTTCAAAGGTTAAAGTTGTTGTTTTACAAATTATATTTAATTGTCTGAATGTAACTTTGCATGTCTTGTTATTTTTTGATAAAATAACAGTTTTTAAAACATCAGAATGAACATGAATAGTTTGATAGCTTGTTCTCTTGATAGTTTCAGGATTAGATTGGTTGTTATTAAAAATCTCTTTGAACATATTAAACTTTGATATTTATAATTTGAATAAAAACTGATTAAATACTGATTCGCTTTACAGTGATCAGAAAAACAATGGTTGTGTGCAGTAGAAGGAAGAGTTTGAAATTGGGAATTTTTTCTTCTTTTATAGTAATTTGAAGCCAGGGTAACCCAGCATCTTTCATGATCAATTATATGTGTACTTACCTATTATTATTGATAAGTTTATTACTTTTGATTTGTTGTAGATAAAGATAAGGTCATTTTTGTTAGTAATATCTATTGTTTAATTGGTCATAGATAACCTCCATATATTCTGCAGTGATATACTACTAATCGTACTTTATAAGCGTTGATAATCTTATGATTCTTTAGATCATTTATTTCATGTTGTAGTAGATTGAAGGTTGTAGATAGGTATGATATGGAGAATATGGGGTAAAATTAATATTTTCTGCACGTGACTGATCATGTGACCTATTTGTACTATGTAAGCAACATATGAACTAAAATCATCAAGAATCAAGGATTCATGAACTTATTAGTCCAACTATAAGGACAATCAGATCACAAGTTTTGGTGGGATTCAACTCAGTTAACGGGCTTAGTCTTTAACGAATAGACGAAGAACCTAGTGTGGACTAATAGGTCTTCCATTCATTGGTGGGTGATGGTGTGTGAACGTTGAAGGTCTTAACCTTGAGAACCATAGCGGTTTAGATATGGATCTATCATTGATTAAAGATATTGATTCAAATTTTGGCAAAATACAAATTCTCATGTAGACAAGATTAAATATCAATTAATACATTAAAGGCATGATCTTATAAAATTGATTAGCTCATTTTTTATCTTTACGTTTTCCATTAAATTAGCCGCTGAATGCTGAATCAATAATTAAATTGAGGTATAAATACAGAGCCGTATCTCCTTTTAATTTTCATCAATCTATATCACCTTTTGAAGTTGAAACAAGTCGACGTCACTAAATGGTTTCTGTTGTTTTGATCATTATTTTTTAAATACAGCATTTTTAAGTCTCTTTATAATCCAAAAGGTGAGTACAGTTATTGAATATAATCCAAACAATATGAAATGATTAAAATGAAGATTCAAATACTAATCAATTATACAAATATAGTCAATGCTTTTGACATCTACCGTCTTTCCTCAGAATTGTGTTGGCTTGCCGCTTCGAAATAATACCAACGTTTAAAGACAACATATTCTTCAAATTTATATTTTAGAATATGAATATCTTATACACAGAATCATACTTATATATTGATTGAAATATTCATGGGAATTATTTGGTCTTTGATAGAAGTTGATATTTACTTTAACAAGTTGAATCATGTAGAATTTGAATTTCACGTATAACAATAATTATAAGCTTAAGGTAATTCACATACATCATAATAAATCTAGGGATCTTCAACTACTTAATTAGTTTCAGGAATTAATATACCACAATTATGAGAGCTATACGACACATTGTTAGTAACCAAAGCGGTTGCAGAAGAACTCGAAGTTTCTTGATCTTATCTCAATTTATTGGATCGACAAATTTTTAGTCATTAATATGATGGAATTTTAAAATCAAGATATAATCCCATAAACTATTAGTCACAGATTAGTACATAAAAAGCTCAAAATCTTCACATTGCAAAACCAAATACAAAAGCTGAAATCGTAATGATAATTTACAGAAGATCAGCTGTCCACGTAGAATTTATCAACGCGACAATTGTCAATTACGCTGTACCAAATTATATAAAAATCTTATAGATCATAAAATTTCGTGAACATTTTTAATGGCCTTACTCCTTTAAAATCACATTGATAAATTTCTTCATGGATAACAGTACTTAATATATTGTTGAATTGCAATTTGAGTGTTGAAAGTACACCTGAGTGAGGTCAATTAGCTGATTAAAATTCTCATTTTTAATAGTGTTCAGCAACGACCGTTTTAATTGTCCTGTTTGCAGTCCGTCTTTTGATACGTTAGATTTGCTGAAATAACTACAATAAGTAGATTATTGAACTTATCATTTGTTATAAAGGGATATAAAAATATGATGAATATCAAACAAAGAACGTAATATACGAAATCATATTGATATCATTGATCAAGACCATGAGAACAGCTATAAAGTTTAGATATGGATCTGACTTTGATTTAAGTTGATATAAATTTTTCCAAAGAAATGATTGTAATGATTGTAATGATTGTTTTGAATTGAATTAAAAGTTAAGAATTGACATTAAAAGTAATTATTTTCTTCTTTTGTTTGCAATCGAAACCCAAACAGTTTACTGAGACGACATGTAGAAATATAAAATAGCGAAGCTTAAGTTTAGTTGGATTAGTGTAGTATACTTAGGACTGACATATGATATAATATCTTAGACATAAGAGTTTTGTTTGTGATACAATGTCTTGACGATATCGAATGGATTATGATTGAGATCATGAAAAATATTGGAATAATTTATGGCTCTGTAGCTTTGATCTAGTTTCTAGACTCTACCTTCAACAATAACGATATAGAGGTTGAATAGAACTTCAAATAGCTAACAATTCAAACTCAATTACAGCTCTGTTGATGATCAATAGTTATTGGCCGCCAGCTTTTAACTATAAATTAATGTCATGGTGATATGTAAACAAACAAAAATTCGTCTTTGTGTAATTTTACTATGACTACGTGTATAAATAAACTTGAATTCCTGATCAATTGATTATTGCAACGATTATTTATAGTACACGATATTAGCCGGACCAGACTAATGTTTACAGCTCGATCTTCTGCCATTACGAGTATATTCTATTATGATCCATATTGATTGGTTACCTGTTACTTAGCATGCTGTTTTTTTATTCAGCGGAGTGCTCATTCGATTATACACTGACATTAAAAGCTTTCATGAGATTCAATTTTTGAAGGTCTATCTTATATTTAGATCACTTTTCAATCTTATATACAGAGTCAAGCTGATATCATTGATCAAATATCATGTTGAATGGTTTTGTCCTTGACATGAAGTTGATGTTCATTTCCACAAATTTAATCATGTAGATATTTGTAATACCAAGTTATTATTCAATTAAAGTCTTTGATCTTTGATTCACAGACCACAGACTTCACAACCCTTTTTACTGTAATATCTAGGGGTCATCAGGTTCAGGGACCAACATACCAATTATAAGATCTCCACGAGATTGATAATGAATAGTGGTTAAAGAATATGAAGTTGGTTGTGACGTTTGATACTACTGAATCACCAAATCATAAAATCTTTAGTCATTATAATATCACGATTTGAGTGCTGTGTGTGAAAAGTCAATTTGTTCATGAGCTATTCGCGAATGGATACTTACATTTTCTATGGTTTTCTAGAAAGTGATGCGTTGGCATCTTTACACAACTATATAAAGGGTGCTTCATTCCCTGTTATTCATTCTTCTTTTATATAGTTTTACTCCCTAGTGGGGCGTGTATAGACTCATCTATATCACTATGTTTTGTCCTTAAGCTTCAATGTGCGTCCCGTATCAACTTTGTCAAGTTCACATTTTCTCACTGTGGTGTCCGGATGGTAATAATTAATAGGATAAACGAGTACAATGAAATTGCCAATTGTGATTGGAATAAAGTGTATTTATAAGAACTATACATATCAATATAAATAAGAAGACCCATCTATTCATCTCATTTGGGTATTGGTTTTTTTAAAACACTGTGAAAGGAAATAAATGGATTTTTAAATATAGGGTATCATTTTACCTTCAAACAGGGATATCTGATGGCGTTATTGTTTCTGTGATCTAATGATATTCATTTTATTATAGCGCTTCAACAAAACCAATATACAATGTCTCAACGATATTATAGATGGTGATCATGGAAATCTAAATGATTTTGATATGACTTTGTCTTTAGTCTAGTTGAGGGTTATGATTTGACATTGAAATTTGTAGATGTTACGATATATACCAAAGCGGTTAGTAAATCAATATCTACAATTACTATTTAATAATGATATAGAGGTTGAATAGATCTTCAAATAACTAATACTTCTAATACAATTGCCATGTTAGACTCTTAGTTAGTTGATGATCAATTATTAGCCGACACCCCTTTTAATTGATTGTCATGGTGATACGTAAACAAGCAAAAATTTCGTCTTTGTGTATAAATAGATTTGAATTCCTGATTAATTCATTGCAAAAATTATTTATATAGCACAAAACAATTTCTTCATATTCATTTATTAGGCCGTTTCCTCTATTTACACTCATAAGTGGATCTTGAGAATATATATCCAGCTTTTTATCAGGAAATGATTCTTTGATAATATACCATGTCATTAAAGATTTGAAGATTTAATTTTAATTGATCTATCCATTTAGAACACTTTTTAATCTTATATACAGAGCCAAGCTGATATCATTGATCAAATATCATGTTGAATGGTTTTGTCCTTGATAGAAGTTGATGTTTATTTTAACAAATTTAATAATGTAGATTGACCCTTACCAAGTTAGCCCTCGGTGCTTTTGAAAGTCATCAGGATTTAATGAAACACAATTATAAGATCTATAAGCTATACGACATTGTCAGTGATCAGAAATACTCGAATTTATTTGAGCTATCTCAATAAAATTACTAATCAAGTATCACTATATCAGTAAATCAGCTAGTCATTATCTTCCACCGCGAAAACGGACTAAAGCGCTGAAGGCAATTTCAAAACAGAATTATAAAATTGATCTCTCAACTCTCAACGAATCATTTATCTCTTTATAATAAGTTACAAGATACTACGTTTGTGTTTGAAGCAGTGTCTAGTAATAATAAGATATTTTTATTTACAACATCAGATTTGTGAAATTAACATAGAACTTCAGCCCATTCTTTAGACTTCATTGCTTGTTGCAACGATTTTGGATCACTATAAATTGGAGAGATAAAGGTACTGATTGTGATTGTTTATATAATACACAAAATCATACTGATATCATCGATTAAGACCTTGAGAATCATAGCGGTTTAGATATGGATCTATCATTGATTGAAGTTGATTCAAATTTTATGAAATATGAAATATACAGATTCTGTAGACAGTATTAGATATCAATATAACTTGATATGATCTTGGATTAATCTATAAGTGTTTATTTGATTACCTACGTAAGAATTTGAACTATTTATTTGATCTGTATAGGTGATTGATCAATAGAATATGGCCATAAAATTAGCCGCCGAATATTTTATTAGCCGCTGAATAAATTTACCAAGGTATATTAAATACAGATCTGTATTCCCTTTTAATTTTAATTTTAATCTATATATCATGATCTTTCTGTTTTGTTTTTAAGAGCAGTATTGTACAGTTGTACCATTCCCGTATAATTCCTAGATTCGATAATTCAATGGATTTCGATCTAAGTTATGCTACCTGAGAACCACTGCTTGAAGTAAGCAATCGTGAGTGATTTCATATCTAATTTAAACAATCAAAATTAATAATTTTAGTTGTTATTGACATTTTTAATTCATATACTAATCCATTATACAATTAGAATTTGGTATTCAAACTCAATATTGTTGTCCTTGTACTCGAAATCAGTGATGTTCTTTTTGAGATTAGCAATCATTTGCATTTAAACTTATGTTACTTTGAATGATTCATGTAGGTGTTTATTGAACATAAATTAGTACGTGTTATAATCAATCAATTTCATCATGATTAATATTCTTGAATATACAGAATCATACTGATACAATGATTACAATTATGGAAATAATTTGATCTTTGATAGAAGCTTGATGTTTATTTTGACTTAAGTTGAATAATGTAGTAATATCTAGTTGGTACATCAACTACATTAATTATAAATATTTTAAAATGTCCTGACAATTTTAATGACTGTATAAAACACATATATAAACTATAAAACTTTGCAATTCATTAATCTTTTTTTTCCATTGATATTTATATTTTAAGCTTTACCAATTGGTGTTGCAACTCTTGTTGGATTTTGATTTGATCCATCATCAAAATTTCCTTCACCTTCATGATACATATCTTCTATATTAACTTTTTTATTTAATTTTTTCTTGTTTAATTCTTGAATTCTTGATTCTTTCTTTTTAGCTTTCTTTTCTTCTTCTAATTGTTTACCTTTTAATACAGCATCTGCAGCTTCATCATCATCTAATAACCAAAATGCAACTTCTCTTGAAGGTTTTTGGAATCCAACAGGTTCTTGTTCTGTTGCTTTACCTTCCATAACAACTTGTTGAACATGTTCTTTTTGTTTGGCACGATCTCTCATTCTTTCTTCAATTGTACCACTAACTAATAATCTATAAACTGTAACTTGACGAGTTTGACCTAATCTATGAGCTCTATCCATAGCTTGTGAATCAATTGTTGGATTCCAATCAGAATCATAAAAAATAACAGTATCTGCTGCAGTTAAATTAATACCTAACCCACCAGCTCTAGTTGATAATAAAAAGACAAAAATTTCAGGTCTTGTTTGCCAATCATTAACTAAATCACGACGATCATCTAATTTTGATGAACCATCTAATCTAATATATTTATATTGTCTATAAGTTAAATATTCTTCAACAAGATCCATCATTTTAGTCATTTGGAAATAAACTAATACTCTATGATCATTTTTTTTCAAATCAAATAATAATTCATCTAATTTAGCTAATTTTGTTGAATCTGTAATAAATCTATTCATTGATGGCATTCTTATAGATGAATAACCAACTTTATTATTTAATGCAGGTGGTAACATTTCAGCTTTTGGATATTGTGATAATGATAAATTTTTCTCCATATATTCATATTGTTCATCTAATGATAATGGTGATAATGCTTTTCTTATCTTTGGATTAAATAATTCATAATTTTTTTGATTAACAAATGATTTATCATTACAAATTAATTCCACTGGTGGTGCAGAAGCAGCTGGTTGAATTGCAGCATCATGAACATTTAAATATAAATCTTCATAAACAGTTTTTTGCACTTCAGTTAATGGAGATTCAAATGTTTGATTATTGATTAATAAAAATTTATTTTCTAATTCATTTGTTGTAATATCATCTTGATCTTGATATTTTTTCAAATCTATAGCACGATTTATTAAATCTTGTTTAGCAATTTTAGCAATAGATCTTGGTGTTGAATCAATAAATCTTAACCAAGTGAAAGCTTTATCTTCATCTTGATTTTCATTAATATAAATTGGATTCCAAATGTTTAATAAATGATTTAATGTATGATTATTAACATCAATTTGATTATTTTCATTAGGTGTTAATAAATCATTATAAATTTGCTTTGGTAAATGATATTCCAATTGTGATTTTGTTGAATAATTATATTCTAATTGATTTGATTCTCTCAAGAATGAACCAGTTTCTGCAAAATTTGTAAAACTGAAAGAAGATCTAACATCATCTCTTTCAAATAAATCTGGATGATTACAAACTTTTCTAAATTGCATAACTAAATTAATTAATGATTGATTTGAATCATCTGAACCTGAAGTGGCTTTTTCAATTAAATCCATTAATGAAATTTGTGATCTTAACATTTTATAAAGTTTTTTCTGTCTATTTGTTAAATTACAATAAACATCAACTTCAATCTTATCCCCTAATTCAGATTGAACATTTTTCTTAATACGACGTAACATGAATGGTTTTAAAATAACATGTAAACGACGTAATTGTTGTTCATTTAATTGAGTATTTGATTGTGCATGACTTTCAATATCTTTAGAGAACCATTCACTAAATTCTTCATGATTATCGAAAAGTGAAGGCATAATGAAATGTAATAAAGCCCATAATTCTTGCATTGAATTTTGAATTGGAGTACCTGTTAATAATAATCTATTACGACATTGTAAACCTAATAAAGATTTCCATCTTGATGATTGTGAAGATTTAATAGCTTGAGCTTCATCTAAGATCATATATTGCCATTTAATTCTTTGGAAATATTGAATATCAGCAACAATTAATTGATATGAAGTAACAAGAACATGAAATGGAGAATCCTTGGTATATGTAACTTGTTTCCTATCCCAAAATTTTCTTAAAACTTTACGATCTTTAGCATTCCCCCAATATGGTAATACTTTAAAATCTGGTACAAATTTGGCAATTTCTTGTTGCCAATTATGTAAAGTTGAAGCAGGTGAAACAACAAGATAAGGACCCCAAATGTTATGAGTTTCTGCTAAATAAGCCAAGACAGATATAGATTGAACAGTTTTACCTAATCCCATTTCATCAGCCAAAATACCATTAATACCTTGATCATATAAATTAGCTAACCAATTCAAACCTTTAACTTGATATTCTTTTAAAGTACAACTTAATAATTTTGGTTGTTCAATTGTTATATCACCTAAAGAAGTTGGATTTTGGAAATTTAAATCATCATCATCAATACTAACTTCTTTAAGACCATTTTTATCATTAGTAGATCCTTTGTTAAATTGTTCTGCACGTTGTTTAGCCTCTGTTAATGCACTTTGTGCATTTTCTGCAGCGGCTCTTTGAATTTCTTCTTCATTATCAGAATCGAAATCTAATGAACCAATTTCTCTTCTTTTAGCATCTGTTGGAATGGCAATATCTTTATGAGGATCCACTTTATCTGCATGACCTTGGTTTGCAGACATTGAACCTTCGATTTCATCAGTTTTAATCTTACGACCAATGAAATGTGAATATAATTCTGTTTGAGTGATTAGGAAGTTTAATTTTCTTGATTGTCTTCTACTTTCTCTATCTTCTTCTTCCTTTTTGGCCTTATCTAGAGCTTCTTTTTCAGCTTTTTTCCTTAATTCACGTTCTTCTCTTTCGTTACGTTTCCAAAAATTAAACATTTCTCTCATACCTCTTCTTGCCTTTGCCTGTAGATCTTTTTGAGATTTGTTTGTACGTAGTTGCCATTTCTTAGCTTCTCTGGCACATAGGATTGATGTTTTCCTTAGATTGATCAGTTTAGTCTGTGTAGCTTGCTGGATCAATCTATGAACTTTTGGTGCATCTTTCCTAGAAAGATCCTTCCAAATGGTGAAATAGGTGTTATCATATTGTCTTTTGATGGCTCTGAGTTCCTTAGGATCCAGTTTAGCAGCAGCAGGTGTTGTCACAGGTTTCTTTGGATCAACAACACTGATCTTCTTGGACTTGCCATTGCTGGACTCGTCCTTGTACGACTGCTCAATCTTGGTCTCTGCAGATTTGGCAGCTTTTCTTCTTGAGCCACCGATTTTCCTTCTCTTGTCGTCAGCAACCTCTTCATCTTCATCATCAACAGCATTTGCAGGCGCAATGTCCACCAACGAGCCATTCGACGGCTTGGAGAACTTCAGCTTCAGCGATATAGGTTTCTCGTTGCTCTCAGAGGACTTTCTCTTCTTGCCGCCACGACGACGTGAGTCCTCTGGAACTGGCTGTTTGGCCTTGGTCTTGCCTCGTTTCTTTGGCACTTCAGCGGCTGTTGCGAGCTCCTCCTTTTTAACAGGGGGCTTCTTCTTCTTGGAGGCCTCCTTCTTGAAGAACTCCAGCTGTGATAGTTGCTTGAACATTCTTCTCAGCTCGAGCTTCTCGGTGGACGACCTGTCCAGGAACTCCAGCTCCTCTGTGTTCAAGTAGTCCCAGTTGTTGGCTTTCAACGACAAGATGTCCAGCGTGGCGATGTGGGCCAACTTGGCCCTGAGACGGTCCAAGTACGAGTTCTTCTCGTCGAGGTATTGCGGCTGGTTCGCCATCTTGAGCTCCTCTATGAGCTCTTGTGGCAAGATGGTTTCAGCGGGTGTGCCATTGTGATCTTGATCTTGATCTTGATCATCATCATCTTGATCTATATCACCATCATCATCACCTCTCCCCTGCGTAGGCGACGACAGTATCGACGCGATAGCCATGGATCTCTGCTCTTGTTAGTAATTCCCACAGGGATACACACGCCAACTCACCTGTCCATTACCGTCAACAGCCATCACAGCTTCCTGATGCTGGGCTTTGTTCTCGAGATCAGACATCGGCCCTTGGTTGCTCTGTTCTGTGTTCTGTGTTCTCTGTTTCTGTTTCTCCTTGTGGTAGATTGTGCCACTGCGTTGCAATTTCAAAATTTTCGTTGTCGATTCTAATTTCTCGCTGGCTTTGGACCTTTTGCCAACCCGTGAAAAGAATTGATTTGGTGATAATTGTGCTTTTGGCGTGGGTGGAGTTGGGGGAAAGTAGGAATTGTATAGCTTGCTACTGTCTACTAACTACTGTTCTATCCAAATACCAAGCCAAAGTCTACAGATACAATTTCTACAATGTCAACCCACTGTTCCTAGACAACCAGTGTTGTCCAGTTTCAAAGCTCTTCATTTGCGATCAATTCGAATACGTGGAAATGCTAATTTCGTGACTGAGGTGTTTACGCAAAAACAACGCGTGGGGTTTCCTCTGATATTAAAATACGAAACCAGCCAATTACACCACAGTAGGATACAATTAAACAACTCCAATACACACGTCTCATCTTTGCAATTCCTTCATACTCTTGATCTATTGTAAATTTCTCGGAGCTATGAAAATATATAGAGAAAGTCGGAATTTACCTAATACAGTAATTACACGATGACTTCCGACTATGTAATACTATATACAAGATATAAAACATCTAATAACTCATCAATTTATGAATCAATATAGCAGATGCAACACTAACATTCAAACTATCCACTATTGGATCAATATTAACACCAGAATTAATCTCCACCAAATAATCACTTTTCAATTTCATACTTGTTCTTATACCTTCACCTTCAGATCCTAATACTAATAAAACAGGTGATTTTAGTAATAATTGATCTAAATCATTAAAATGTAATGCCTTATCCCTTAATGTTTTTTGTATTTTAGAATCATCATGATTTAATGACCCAGCACTAACAATTTTCCAATTGTTTTTTTGAGAATTTTCTAAAAATGATAATGGTGAATCAGAACTAAATACATTCATAAATTCTAATGCACCTGATGAAGTTTTGGAAACAACTGGTGATAATGGTGCACAATTCTTTGAAGAAACAACAATAAAATCAGCACCAAGGAAATATGCAGATCTAATAATTGCACCTAAATTATGTGGATCACTAACTTCATCAAGATAAATACCTAGGGGAAATGGATTAACCGATGTAAATTTTTCAGGTACAACATCCCCCAAGAAATCTTTATTAATTTCATAATCCGGTGAATCTGGAATCATTGAACCTAAATCATGAATTGGAGTTGGTAATAATGGTACAGTTTCTAATACAATCCCATTATGTACACCATTATTTGTCATTATATTTAATTCATTCTTATTACTAGCTTGAACAATCTTTATCCTTTGTTCTTTAGCTAAATTTATAATATTGGAATCTTCAGGTTTGGGATTATGTACTATTAATCTTTTAAATGTACTTCTTTTTTGAGCTTTCAAAGCTGAAAGTACAGATGATGAACCATATAATCGTTCATAAAATGGATCAGCCTTGAATGGCCCGGATTCATTATCTCTTGACCATGATTGTTTAGGTCTGGCTCGTTTTTCATCTCCATCTCTTGACCACTTCTTGGGTTCTTCATCACGTACATCATGAGTTCTTTGATTAAAACTTCCTTTGGATAATCTATCAAATTTCACTCTCTTCCCTTCTTTTCTTAGCCCCTTGGCTTCTTCATATTTATTCTGTTTAGCATGGGTATGTGCATGTTTCCTTTTGAAATAAGTTTCTTTATCTTCACCTGTTCTTTCCCATGCTTTTATTTTTCTATCAATTGGGAAATTTTTTTCAAATCTTTCACCTTTACCGTTGGGTTTACCTCTTCTACCGGGGAATGCTGGTAGAATATCTCTACACACCACTCTAGCTGTGCTAAAACTTCTAAAACTGATCATTATCCTTTAATATCCGTACCTTGATCTATTGGTATTAAAACACTATACATAATCTCTATTTAATTTTTCACCCTCGGAGATGGATTTTTATTGAATTCCGACCTGTATCATAAAGACTCATCTTTTATCGAATAATCAATCTTGAATTCATCATCAACAGTCTAGATCTCAGGAAACAGACATGTCTGAACAGGAAAATAAACGTCAAAAAGTCGAACAGACAAATGGGTATCAACACCCAGTGAGAAAGGCATTTATAAGTCGTATCACTAATGAAACCAAAATTCAAATTGCCTTATCTTTACATGGTGGTCCAATAACTATTGAAAATTCCATATTGGAGAATAAATCTTATGATGCTACACAATCAACAACGTCACAAGTGATCTCTATCAATACAGGTGTTGGATTCTTAGATCATATGATCCATGCATTGGCGAAACATGGTGGTTGGTCATTAATTGTGGAATGTATTGGTGATTTACATATTGATGATCATCATACAACAGAAGATATTGGTATTGCCCTAGGAATGTGTTTTAAAGACGCCTTGGGACAAGTTAGAGGTGTTAAGAGATTTGGGACAGGGTTTGCACCATTAGATGAAGCATTAAGTAGAGCAGTTATAGATCTTTCAAATAGACCATATGCAATTATTGAATTAGGTTTAAAAAGGGAAAAAATTGGTGATTTATCATGTGAAATGATTCCACATTTTCTTGAAAGTTTTGCCGGTGCAGCTCATATAACGTTACATGTTGATTGTTTAAGAGGATTTAATGATCATCATAGAGCTGAATCTGCATTTAAAGCATTAGCTATTGCTATTAAAGAATCAATTTCAAGTAATGGTACAAATGAAGTTCCATCAACAAAAGGTGTATTGATGTGAAAAAATCTACATTATGTATCTATATTCATCTATGTACAAATCATTATATACCTATTTATTTTGACTTTTAATTAAATCTAATAATTGTCTAACAGAATCAGATTTACCAGTAACAGATTCTTTTCTTTCAGTAAATGTTGATTTTCTAGTGGAAAAAAATGGTTTGTTACGTAATTGATCTTCCATTTTAATATTTTTATTAATAACATCAGCTTTAATAATAACTGAACCATCTTTTCTTAAAATTGCTCTTTCTGCACTAAATGGTACAATTGATTCTCTTGGTACAACACCTTGTGATGATGCTTTATTATATTGTAAATTTGATGAAGTATTTGGAGTTTCAGCGAGGAACCCACCAAATGCAACAACTCTTGTAGTTGGATTAATATTTGTAAAACGTCCAGATCCAATAAATTTTTGTTGTACACCATTTGGTGTATTTGTTAAACGACCTTTCATAGAATAAGTTAATCCACCTGTACCTTGAATTCCATTAGTTTTTTCACGTAATTGTTTGAAATTTTTAATTGGTTGTTGAGCTTTATATGAAGTTAAAAATTTAATAGCTAAACTTGATAAATCATCTTGATTAAAATTTTTCTTCTTCAATGAAGTTGGATCTGTTTCTAATATAAATTTTTGAAATTTTTTTCTTAATCCACTAACATTATCCAATATTTTATTGATTTTCTTTGGGTCAGAATTATCTTCAATACCAAATAATGAAGCTAATGTAACATGTCTATTTATCTCTGTTGAAGAATCAAAAAATAATGGATTTTCACTTGGTATTTCATGTGTTGGTACTAATCCAGTTTCTTCAAATCTTAATCTTTTCCAATGGAATGAACCAGTGGCTTCATAATCAACCATATGTTCTAATGAATCAAAATCATTAAACGTTATATAACGAGATTTTATTTTAGATGGTAATGGATATTTTAACCCCCATTCATCTCTTGCTAATGCATTTGCTCTAGTTTCCACAATTTGTTGTGTTGGAGTTCTGTTTCCTCTATGTCTGGCCAAGTTTTTAGGCAGAGATGCAAATCTTGATTTGCTTAATAGTTTAGCAAATTCTGACATTATCAATCACACACAGATATTCAACAAATTTGATATAATTGTTTATTCATGTTCAATTTTCAGCGTTTTTTTTATTTCGATAATTCGCGAAAATCAAGTTCAATTCGCGAAAATATGTTACGGGCACTAAACATATAAGCAATTTTATTTAATTATTCCATTTGAAAGATATTTTCAATCCAATGTTTGATCACAACTTTACCCTCGTATAAAGATGTATCTTTAATATCACGGACTATAGATGCAGAATGTGTGCTTTTTGTGTGTCTTATCAATAGGGGGAATTTTTGCCATTCAAGAGAATTAAGATTTTTAATGATTTCTAATTGAGTATTATTTAAATCAAGGATAAATGGTTTTAATGCTTCAATTTCATAATAAGTTGAATCCTTTGCAAAATATGAAAGTTCATTTATAGTGGATTTGAAACCAGGTATTAAATTATCTTTACTATCATTTGATGGAATTGAAATGGTTTTTTGATGTTGAATATCATATTGTGCAATTTTAGCAGATTCAATTTCATCCTTGGAAGTTATTGCATCCCAAACACTTTCCATTAAAAAATCAGCTTGATCATGTAATGCATTACCAACTTTCCCATGATCAAATTCAAATTCAAAATTTGTATCAATTGAATGAATAGATTCAGCTGGTGTTGTAAAAACTAATGATTCATTTTCATCATCTGATTCTTCAATTATAAAATTTGTTAATGTACTGAAAACATTTGAATTTTCTTTAAAAATGGAACTTATACGACGATGTGATTTAACAGTTTCCATTATACCTGAAAGAATAAACCAAATGATCCATAATGGTGCAAAGAATAAGATATTTGATACGACTTTAACCCATCTTAATTTCCTTTCCCAAAAATTTGAAACAATTTCCTCAGGAGTTGTCACTTCACTTGTTATCTTTCTATTAGAAATTATAATCTCTGAAGAAGCATTCAACACTATTGGATCATAATTATCAACATAATTATAATTCAAATCATTTAAACTAGAATTTTCATCAATATTCATAAAAGGGTCCACTATAGAGATTCCTGCTGTCCACCAAGAAGTTCTTCGATCATTTATAGCATTTGCATATAAAGAACGATATTTAAATTGTTGCAAGGCGTTGTAGAAAACAGATGAAGACGAGGCCATTAATGCTAAAAGAGGGCCCTGGTTAGAACCTGAATGATCTTTTAGAAACATTTGTTTACCAGATAATGAAAGTAATGATGGAACTAAATTATTGAAAATCTTTACACTAATATTTGAACCAGGTGTTAATACACCAACATGAGGTGAACAAAAAGTGATGAAATTAATAGGTTGGATCAATTGGAAATAATTTTGATGATATAAGATCCCTATAGCATAACGACTAATTAATCCACCAAGTGAATATCCCACAATGGAAAATTTCGTCACTATATGATGTTCTTTTGTTAGATTGTTGATCTGTTCCATAATCTCATGTGCCACTCTAAGACCACATACATCAATCCCATCTAATGTTCTATAACCTTCATTTCCCCAAGCCTTGTATACAACTAGTTCCTCTGTGGATTTTAATTCATCACGATGTTGTTCAATTTGTTCATTGATATAGTCGAAATGTGATTTGTTTCCCCAGAGTCTGGATTGTTAGTGATATTGATCCATATGACTATCAATATACCCACCCATGAACAAGAACTAAAAGATGAATTTCCACCATTTATAAATATCTTTGTTATTCAATTGAGTTTGTTGATGTTTAAAAAGTTGAAATTCATGTTTTTCTTATCAGACCCCGGAATTTTTTGATAAGAGTCGCGGAAAGATTACAAATTTTACTATATAAATAAGAATATGTATTGTAAAATGCACAGTTAATCAAAATATCGTAAAAATCATAATTCATTCATTTTTTTCTTTGGCTAGTTCATCTAGTCCATCTCTCGATCATCAATAGCATCTTCAAATTCATCATTTGTCGGGGAATCTGGTTGATCAGTAATATCTTGATTTAAAATTTCTTCTTCTGAATTACCCAAAACTATAGCATTTGGATTTGTATAATCACTTTGATTTATTTCATTACCTTTAATCCCTCCAAGAACACAATTATACATTTCTCTAGTCTCTGTAAGGATATTTGTAACAAAACTTATCCATTTTTCATCAATTAATTTTAAATAAATTAATTCATCAACTTCAACATCATTAAATTTAGAATTTTGGAAATTTGATGAAAATTTAACAACTTCCTCTGCGATAAGGATTAAATGTCCCATATACCCTAATCTAACATGTGTTGTCACTTCGGTATCAAGACATAGATTATAAGCATTAATGATTAAATTTGTTATATCACATTTTTCAAATAATTCCACAACTAAATATGGATTATATGAAATATCTAATCTTCCATTAAATATCTGTTGAACAATATCGAAAACAACATTATGCCAAAAATTATTCCAGGGGAATTTTATAAACATTTTAATAATTGTGGAAATGATCCCTGAGTCAACAAGTCCAATTTTGAAAAAATCACCCACGGTAGGGTTTGATCTTAATTGTTCACGTTTTGTCTGTTGAGGTAATTGAATCTGAGTTAATTGATTATCTTGTTCATCTTGATCCATTGGTAAATCGTTATCTTCTTCTTCCTGTATAGAAGTCATTGGATCCAATGATGGTTGAGGATGAGGTGATATGGTTATATGTTTTGAACTTAATGCAACAGATGGTTCCGATGTACCACCAATGTTTAAATTAGAAAACCCATTAAATTGTGTTGAACCAGGTGATGGTGATGATTGTCTTGTACCTAAAGGTTGAATAATTTCTTCACTTAGGGCATCATGTAAATTTGATTCTTGTTGTTGTAAAAAAAAATCACGTTCTTTAATGATTTTTTCAGTTAAATGATTATTCAACAGGGAAATATTTGAACAATGTAATAATTCAGCAATTAATTCACAAATTTTAAATCTTTCAAAACCTAAAGGTTCAATTTGTTCATTAATTTGATTTGTAATTCTCTTGGAGCTAAGAGATTTATCAGTTAAGATTTCTTTAAAATTTGTTAATTTGGAATAAAATTTCCTCAACATTCCTCCCAGATAAATAGGGTCTCTATTATTTGGTGGATTTGACTCGGTTGTAGTGTATAATAAGTTTATTGTATCATAATCAGAATTGTTTTTCCTTATGATTTCAATAATAACACCCACTGCTGTGGCTAATCCATTCCCCTTTCGTAAAATAATGTTTATAATTTTCTCAATAGAATCATCACTAACCAATTCTTTTGTTAATAAATTTGGACCAATTGTATGTTCATCAATTGAAGTGTTTGCCGAGATGGCAATCAATGCCTTTAAGAAATCACCACATGATGATTGTAATGCAGAATCTTGTGAAGATTGTAATAGGTCTAATAATTTTGAGATTAATTTTTGTTCAGATAATAATTCAATTATTCCAGTTGGATTATCCTGTTTATCAGTGGTTATGATCTTTAATAAGAAATCCATAATTATGGTTACATTGATATGTTTTAAAAATCTATCCACGATTGTCAGTTGTGACCTTATGAAATTTAACATTTGATCAGGTCTTGATTCAAGTAGTTGTTCATTAATTTTGATGAAGAATGGGATAGATGGTGATGAATCTTGGAAATTGTTATCGAAAAACCCCCAGAGTTTATTTAACAAAAATTGTTCATCCACTAATGTTTCTGATATAAGCCAAATTCTGCATGATAAAATCTCTGAAGCGGCATGGATTCTATTGAACACCACTGATAGATCGTTTATAGGTTCTTCGTCCTGGTCAAACAACGACTCGTCGGACATCTTGTTGAACTGTTCCTCGTTATCTCTGAACCATTGTACAGAATCGAGTATTATGTCTAATAAGACTTCGAGAATCGAAGTGCCCTGTGACCTTGTATTCTGTTCATCACCATCCTCCATCTCCTGGTCCTGATCGTTGATGTACCCGAAACATATGAAATCGATCAACTTGTTGTTTTGCCTGCTGAGCTCTGTAACCAAGCTTGAATCGTCAAGAATCTCATACACAAACTCTCTATCAATGGTTATGTCCTTTTTCTCGTAGAACGACTCTGTCTCTGCTGCGAGTTGACGACTATCCTGTGCTTCGTTTTGATCCTCTGGCGAGCTGGCCCCATTCTGCGTGGAGTCCCCGTTGATGCTGGCCCGCTTGCAGTAGTACTCGTCGAGCAGCCTGTTGATGTTGGACGCCGACTCCGAGCTGTGCCCAAATGGCCAGAAAGACATTGTTGAAGGCCAATTGGAGTGTTGATTGATTGTTGAGAGAATATGTTGTATATGTTGATCAAAAGGGTTTTCGCGGGTACTATAATGTAATAATAATTACATTATACTGGGTCACCCGGTGGTGATGGCTTTTGATGGGTTATTGGCAAAGAGGGTGTGTAGTTGTTACTGGATTGTCTGTATAGCTATATAATATAGAATTGACCATCCTATTGCTCTTTATAACCCACAATACCCTGTCTAACCAATCCCAGCCAATTCCAGCTATTCACAGCCATTTCCTTCCCACGAAAACAATGAAAATTATCACCAACAACACAAACTAGCCAATACACTCCAATTGCACCAACGATGGCTCGTTTCTTCAACAAGTTGCTCCTCGTGGGCTTGCTGTCCTACTTTGTCTATCTCACAACAGACTTCTCAGCACAAGAGTTCGCTCCTATAAAGAACGGCATCACCAACTCGTGGGATTTCGTCAAGTCTCACCAGTATTATAACGAATACGTCTCACCAGCTCAGCAACACATTGTGCCATACTATGACCAATACATCGCTCCAAACTACGTGAAGGTCCAGGGCTCAGTGCTGGACAAGTACAACACCTACTTGTCCACACACGTCAACAAGGTGTTCAATTCACCAGGTTTCGATAAATTGGTTGTTTATAGAGCACATGTGGAAAAATATTGGAAATTAGCAGAGTTGAAACTTCAAACAGGTGAAAGAATTGCAATAAGGTATATCATCATCGGTGTGGAACACTCATACAATTTCATTGTGGAGAAATTCAACATTGTTAAACCTCTATCCATTGATTTTTATCATAACAAGGCAATCCCATTCACTGGGAAAATCTATGTCAAATCATTGGATCTATGGGTCTTGGCTAAAGCTCATGCTTTTAAATGGTCTGCAACCACCTATGCTGTGATTGTTGATATTTATAATAAACAATTGGTACCAGTTGTACAACCATACTATGAGCAATACTTGAAACAACATGTCTCCACCGTGTCTTCCATTGGAATCAAATACTATGGTATTTTACAAGTTGAAGGCTTAGTTAAATTAGTTAAAAGGACATTATCTTCAGCTTATAATGAATTTGTCAAATATAACAATTCCACAGAGGTAAACATCAATGCAAATTCCACAGTGGCAACTTATGATTCTGAAACAACAGTGGAAACTGATTTCATTGGTAATAACTCAACAGAAGCTGAAATTACACCGGAAATTGTCGAATCAGAAACAATTGTGGAAGCTCCAGAAGTTGAAATTCCAAGTGATACTGAAGAGGAAATTACATCTACAAAGCTTGAAATAGTAACTATAACTGAACCAACTGATGAAGCCATTGAAACAATTGCTGTTTCATTAGCTGATGAAATTACCGCATGGAGAGATTTCATTGAAACTACTATTGATAATATTTTTAAAAATTTTGATAAATCTATTGATCAATTAGAACAAGATAAGATTAAAGAAATTAAACCAATTATTACTGAAAAATTAGGTGATTTAAGTAATACTGCACAAAGAGATTATATTGAAATTGGTAAAATTATTATGGATATTAATTCTACAACGGCAATTTTAGAAAATGATGAACAAGTTGAATTAAATGAATTTGGTAATTTAATTGATCACAAGATTTCAAGACAAGAAATTCGTGATTTATTATCCTCCAAGAATGAAAATTTAAAAATAATTGCTGATAAAGTTAATGATTATTTACATAATTCAGTTATTGAATTAGAAAAAGAATTAGAGTTGGAAAAAAAATTGTTTATTGATATTTTTGAAGAATTTGCCGAAGTGGCAATTAATGAATTTAGTAAAAAAATGATGTATTCAACTTATTCAAATAGTTTCCAAAAAATTAATAATAAGGATTCACAACAACCATTACAAAATGATGATGAAAATTTTACAGATTGGAAATCTTATGTAAAGGCAAAAAATCATTTATTAAATAAAAGAGAAGAATTAATTGCCAAGACTTCACAATTTAAATTATTAGAATCAACAATTCGTGAAGTTGCAGGTCATTTAAAAGCTTTGGAAAGAGAATCAGGTTCAGGTTTAGCAATTTCAAGAGCAAAAGCAAATTTAGCATTTCAAGCACGTGAAGCTAGAGAGAGGAAAGTATCATTAGCATTAGAAAATAATGAACAAATTACTCAAACTAAATTATTTCAAAAAACTGCAACTTTAGGTGATGATGGTGTTATTACACCTGCTGTGGAATCAAAAGTGAAGGAAACTGAGACTTTATCAACGAAGTCAAGTTTAAAAGCTAAAGTTGGTGCTCCTGTAAGATCATTTGTTCAAGTTGATAATGAAGTCATTGATGAGGAATTAAATACAGAAATTGTCTATGAATCTATTGAAGATGAATCATTGAGTACCAGTACCAGTACCAGTACCAGTACCAGTACTTCTACTTCTGTGGAAGATGATCAAGAAGATCAAACCGTTACCGAGGAGCAAGACGAAGAAGATTATGATGAAGATGATTCTGAGGAAGATCTTGATGAAGAGACTGAAGATGATGATGGTGATATTGTTCAACATGAACCGGATTCAGATTCAGATTCAAATCCCGCAAAAGATGAAAACATAGTACAACATGAACCAGATTCAGCCTAGAATGGATAATAATTAATCTTTTTATATACATTTTGTCAGGTAATTACACGTAGTTACATTCATGGTTACGTATACCTGATTTTTGTTTTCTGGTTCGCGCCACACATTCCATGTTTTTTTTTTTTAGTTTGTTGACGCGTTTTTGAAACAGAATCAAAATCAAAAATCAGCGAAGTGAACAAGTGACAAGATCAAAACATCGATTTGAGTCTTTTGATTTCACAATGTCATCTTACGAGGTCGGAACGTATGTGTTGGAATCCTGTGGCTTGTAGAGACACAACCACAGGGAAAGGAAGGAAGAATACCACAGAATGGCAACTGGCGCTGGAATGGGGCGTTCATCTGTGTTATCAGATCTATAAATGAACTATTACTAACAGACAACATAGCCGTTGTTGGGTAAGAGATGATAAACAAGGTTGGATAGGTGCGGAAATTACCAAGCACACGAATCTGAGTAATAAGCACCAGCTAGAATTACAAATAGATTCAAATGATGATAAAGTGGAAATCGAAGTGGATTCATTAGATGAAACAAATGAAAAATTACCATTGTTGAGAAACCCTCCAATCTTGGAGGCAACTGAGGATTTAACTTCATTATCATATTTAAATGAACCCGCGGTGCTTCATGCCATTAAAGTAAGATATTCTCAATTGAACATCTATACATATTCAGGTATAGTTTTAATTGCAACAAATCCCTTCCAAAGAGTTGATCAATTTTATTCTTCAGATATCATTCAAGCTTATTCCGGAAAAAGAAGAGGTGAACAAGATCCTCATTTATTCGCCATTGCAGAAGATGCTTATAGATGTATGAAAGATCAAGGTGAAAATCAAACAATTGTGGTTAGTGGTGAATCTGGTGCTGGTAAAACAGTTTCTGCTAAATTTATCATGAGATATTTTGCCACTGTAGAAGAAATAACAAATAGTGAAACCACTGTGCTTGGTGGGAATTCTAATAATGTGGAAATGTCTGAAGTGGAACAACAAATTTTGGCTACAAATCCAATTATGGAAGCTTTTGGTAATGCTAAAACTACAAGAAATGATAATTCTTCACGTTTTGGTAAATATTTGGAAATTTTATTTAATGATAAAACTGCAATCATTGGTGCTAGAATTAGAACTTATTTATTAGAACGTTCAAGATTAGTATTTCAACCTAAAAGTGAACGTAATTATCATATTTTTTATCAAGTGTTGGAAGGTTTATCATCATCTGAAAAGGAAAATTTACAATTAACTTCAATCGAAGATTATAATTATTTAAATCAAGGTGGGGATTATCATATCCAGGGTGTTGATGAAGTGGAAGAATATAAATCTACAACAGATGCACTATCATTAATTGGTATTAATAAAGATAAACAATTTGCAATTTTTAAAATTTTGGCCGCCTTGTTACATATTGGTAATATTGAAATTAAAGCTACAAGAAATAATGCTTCATTATCATCAGATGAACCAAATTTAGTTAAAGCTTCAGAATTATTGGGTATTGACGCTTATAATTTTGCTAAATGGATCACAAAGAAACAAATCACTACAAGATCTGAAAAAATTGTTTCTGATTTAAATCATCCACAAGCTTTAGTCGCTAGAGATTCTGTTGCTAAATATATCTATTCAGCTTTATTCGATTGGTTGGTTTCATATATCAATACTGATTTATGTAATCCAGATGTTGTTAAAGATATAAAGACATTTATTGGTGTTTTAGATATTTATGGGTTTGAACATTTTGAAAAAAATTCATTTGAACAATTTTGTATTAATTATGCTAATGAAAAATTACAACAAGAATTTAATCAACACGTTTTCAAATTAGAACAAGAAGAATATGTTAATGAAAAAATTGAATGGTCTTTTATTGAATTTAGTGATAATCAACCATGTATCGATTTGATTGAAAAAAAATTAGGTATTTTATCATTATTAGATGAAGAATCAAGATTACCAGCTGGTAATGATGAAAGTTGGGTAACAAAGTTATATCAAACATTGGAAAAACCACCAACTGATAAAGTGTTTAAAAAACCAAGATTTGGTCAAACTAAATTCATTGTTTCTCATTATGCCCTTGATGTTACTTATGATATTGAAGGTTTTATTGAAAAAAATAGAGATACCGTTTCTGATGGTCATTTAGAAGTCTTGAAAGATTCAAAGAATGAATTATTGATTGAAATTTTAGATAATTTGGATAAGATTGCAGAAGCTGCCAATAAAGAAAAAGAAGAAGCTGCTGCCGCTACAGCTACTACAAAGAGACCAGGTCCAGCAAGAACAGTCAACAGAAAACCAACATTAGGTTCAATGTTTAAGAATTCATTAATTGAATTGATGGGTACAATCAATTCTACAAATGTTCATTATATTCGTTGTATTAAACCTAATGAAGAAAAAGCTGCTTGGAAATTTGATCCATTAATGGTTTTATCTCAATTAAGAGCTTGTGGTGTCTTGGAAACTATTAAGATTTCATGTGCTGGGTTCCCATCAAGATGGACTTATGAAGAATTTGGTAATAGATATCATGTCTTATTAAGATCAAATGAATTTGAAAGTATTCTTTCAGGTACTGCTGATAGTGATACTGTTCGTCAAATTTGTGATTCTATTTTGCAAAAAACTGTTGATAATAAAGAAAAATATCAATTAGGTTTAACCAAGATTTTTTTCAAAGCTGGTATGTTGGCTCATTTAGAAAAATTAAGAACTGAAAAACTTCATAATTCTGCTACATTGATTCAAAAAGTTATTAAAAAAATTTATTATCGTCGTAAATATTTGGAAACTAGAGATTCTATCATCAAATTACAATCTTTATTAGTTGGATTCAACACTAGAAGTAAAGTACAAAGGGAAATTGAAGATAATGCTGCCACTAGTATTCAAACTTTAATTAGAGGTTTTGTTGCACGTAAAAGATACGTTGCTGCAAATTCTTCAATTGTTGCCTTACAAGGTTTAATTCGTGCCAAACAATCAAGATTACAATTTTTGGAAAGTCAAAAACATTTCCATGCAATTACAATTCAAAAATCATTGAGATCTTTTAAACATAAATCTGAATTCCAAAAATTAAGAAAAGCTGCCGTTATCACACAATCTGTTCATAGAAGTAGATTGGCTAAACGTGAATTGAAATTGTTAAAAGAAGATGCTAAATCTGTTAATAAGTTGAAAGAAGCTAGTTTCCAATTAGAAAATAAAGTTATTGAATTGACAACTTCTTTAACCACAAAAGTTAAAGAAAATAAATCATTAACTGCTGAATTGGAAACTTTGAAAAAATCATTGGGAGATTCTCACAAGACTCATGAAGAATTACAAACTAGAGATTTAAATCATCAACAAAAATTCACTGATCAAGCCGAGACACATAATAAAGCTGTTGATGAATTAAATGGTGAATTGACCAAATCTAAAAATGATTTAGAACAGGCAACTGAAAAAATAAAAGAATTAACTTCTTTACAAACTCAATTGAAAAATGAAGTTAAGGAAACAATTGAACAATTAAATCATGCTAAAGAGGAACTACTGAAACATGAATCTAATGAAGATAATTTGAAGAAACAAATCTCTACATTGAAGAATGAACTAGATGTCTTGACAAAGCAAGTTGCATCTGGTCGTCATACTGGTGGTGGTAATGCTTCGAGATCATTGAACAACAACACTACTCCAAAGAGATCAAGACGTTTCAGTCAACAATCACCTTTACGTGATGATGAAAGTAATAATTATAGTCCAAAACCTGTTTCAGTTATACCGATTACCAATCATGAAGAAGATGCTGAATCTACATTAAGTTCATTATCTGCCATTACAAATGAATTATACACTTTATTACAAGATTCTAAAACATTACATTTAGAAATTGTACAAGGTTTATTGAAAAATTTAAAAATTCCAATGGCTGGTGTTATGGCTGAATTAACCAAAAAGGAAGTTTTATTTCCAGCTAGAATTATGATTATCATCTTGAGTGATATGTGGAGATTAGGTTTAACTAAAGAATCTGAAGAATTTTTAGGTGAAGTACTTGGTCAAATTCAAAGTATTGTTCATGGTTTAAAAGATGATGATATCGTGCCTCATGGTGCCTTTTGGTTATCAAATACTCATGAATTATATTCATTCGTTTCATATGCTGAACAAACTATATTAGAAAATGAAACTATATCAAGTGAGATGGGTGAAGAAGAATATCAAGAATATTTGAAATTAGTTGCAGTGGTTAAAGAAGATTTTGATTCATTATCTTATAATATTTATAACATGTGGATGAGAAAAATGGAAAAAGATTTAGAGAAAAAAGTTATATCAGCTGTGGTTTTATCTCAATCATTACCAGGTTTTATGACTACTGAATCTGCACCATTATTTTCCAAAATGTTTTCACAAAGTAATCAATATAAGATGGATGATATTTTAACTTTTTTCAACAATGTTTATTGGGCTATGAAAACTTATTATATTGAACCAGAAGTTATGAATGAAGTTATTTTTGAACTTTTAAGATATATTGATGCTGTATGTTTCAATGATTTAATTATGAAACGTAATTATTTATCATGGAAACGTGGGTTACAATTAAATTATAATGTTACTAGAATAGAAGAATGGTGTAAAAGTCATGAAATTCCAGATGCTTCAAATTATTTAATTCATTTATTACAAGCTGCTAAATTATTACAATTAAGAAAAGGTTCAGAAGAAGATATTGAAATTATTTTTGAAATTTGTTATGCATTAAAACCTGTTCAAGTGCAAAAATTATTATCACAATATGCAGTTGCAGATTATGAATCACCATTAGATGAAAAAGTTCTTGGTGCAGTTGCTGAAAGAGTTAAAACTCAAGGTTCAAGTTCAGATGATTTCTTTGAACCTGTAACTAAAGATGGTAGTTTTAAAGATCCATTCAGACAAACTGATTTAAGACCTTTTTCAAGAGTCGAGGCATACGTTCCAGCTTGGTTAAATTTACCAAAAGTTAGAAGAATTGTGGAATTAGTTACTAAAAATGCTGCTGCTCAAGAATATTTAAATAATAGATCCGAAAATGGTGAAGTTGTTGATGAGTATGATGAACATGCATTATCTCAAGAAGCTCAAGCTTAGAAATCAAAACGCTAATCAGATACCCTCCTTATGTTTATAATTGAACTAGATGTATATGCTTAAAATGTGTAGTTAGATCTCGCTTACCTAATCCATCTGTTTTTTCCGCGAATTTTCTCGTTTACTTTTTCACATGGAAATTTTTTTTTTTAGATTTTCGTATAAAAAAAAATTGTGAAAACGTTTCTTGCAACTTGTTCAATTATCAAATCTTCATCAAGTTTAATTATAACTGAAAACAAAATGTCTGCTCCAGCTGTTAACTACAAAGTCGCTGATATCTCCCTTGCCGCTTTCGGTAGAAAAGAAATCGAATTGTCTGAAAATGAAATGCCAGGTTTAATGGAAATCAGAAGACAATATGGTGAAGAACAACCATTAAAAGGTGCTAGAATTGCTGGTTGTTTACATATGACCATTCAAACTGCTGTTTTAATTGAAACTTTAGTTGCTTTAGGTGCTGAAGTCACATGGTCATCATGTAACATTTTCTCCACTCAAGATCATGCTGCTGCTGCAATTGCTGCTGCTGGTGTTCCAGTTTTCGCTTGGAAAGGTGAAACTGATGAAGAATATTTATGGTGTATTGAACAACAATTATTCTCTTTCAAAGATGGTAAGAAATTAAACTTGATCTTAGACGATGGTGGTGATTTAACTTCATTAGTTCATGAAAAATATCCAGAAATGTTGGATGATTGTTTCGGTCTATCTGAAGAAACTACTACTGGTGTTCATCATTTATACAAAATGGTTAAAGATGCTACTTTAAAAGTTCCAGCTATTAACGTTAATGATTCCGTTACCAAATCTAAATTTGATAACTTGTATGGTTGTAGAGAATCTTTAATTGATGGTATTAAACGTGCTACTGATGTTATGTTGGCTGGTAAAGTTGCTGTTGTTGCCGGGTTTGGTGATGTTGGTAAAGGTTGTGCTATGGCTTTAAGAGGTATGGGTGCTCGTGTTATTGTTTCAGAAATTGATCCAATTAATGCCTTACAAGCCGCTGTTGAAGGTTATCAAGTTGCTCCATTAGATGAAGTTGCATCAATTGGTCAAGTTTTCGTTACCACTACAGGTTGTAGAGATATTATTACTCAAAAACATTTTGATGCTATGCCAGAAGATGCTATTGTTTCAAACATTGGTCATTTTGATATTGAAATTGATGTTGCTTCATTAAAAGCTAATGCTGTTGATGTTGTTAATATTAAACCACAAGTTGATCGTTATTTATTGAAAAATGGTCGTCATGTTATCTTATTAGCTGAAGGTAGATTAGTTAACTTGGGTTGTGCTACTGGTCATTCATCATTTGTTATGTCATGTTCATTCTCAAATCAAGTTTTGGCTCAAATTGCCTTATTTAAAGCTAATGATGAAGCTTTCAGATCAAAACATTCTGAATTTGCAAACATTGGTTCATTTGCTAAAGGTACTGTTGCCGTTTTACCAAAAGTTTTAGATGAAGCTGTTGCTAAATTCCATTTAAAACATTTAGGTGTTAAATTAACTACTTTAACTGATGTTCAATCTGAATATTTGGGTGTTCCAGTTGAAGGTCCATTTAAAGCTGATCATTACCGTTATTAGATTGCTTGCCACTCTACATTCTTTAGTTCAAATCATAAACATGTCCATTTACTCCATTTATTAATTTGAATATTGCATCAACTGCATATTCCTCATCCCCTTTTTTTATATATCATTAGAAAACATGTTATTTTATTATATTTTGCACGTTTGGTTTTAGTTATATTGGGTTATGGTCATAAATTTTTAGATTAAAAAAAAATTATATATATTAATGTCCTCAACGGATTTATGAGTTACAATTATATATTGTAGTTTATGCATGTATTTCTCTATATTATTAACAGGCCTAAAAATTCTCCTGTACAAGTTTATTATTTATTAAATAATTTGCCAATTCATTATTACCAAAGAATTCTCTTGTTTCTTGACAATCTTCATAATTTGAAATTTTATTCAAGATTCTTAACAAATCGTAATTTATAGTTTCATCAATCTTAGAATCAAATTTATAATTTGGATGACGTGTGACATAATTTCTAATAAATGTAGCACATGTTGGAATTTTACCTGAGGTTCTACCAGATAATAATTCCAAGTAATAGTAAAGTCTCTTGTGTTTTGAAGATTGGAAATCAACTTGATAAAATTCTTGTAAATGTGTCTTCACTATGGAAATTAACCCTGCAAATTGATCATTACCATTGAAAATTTCATCTAATGAATACTGTTCCACTTTTTCACTTGATAAATCAGCATTGAAATTGAAAATTTCATTCAAAATAGATCCTCTATGATGAGCTTTTTCCATATTTTCTTCAACTTTAGAAATTGGAATGTAAAAATTTAAAGTATTTGAATTTTCTAATATAACATGACCTAAAATTGAAATAAAATTACTTAGAGCAGCATTTTCAAAATCTGTGATTTGAATATCCATTGATCTAAATTCAACTCTCCAACCTGGAGTTCCTTTATTTGTAGGGATAGCCTTTTGAGTTGGAGGTTTAAATCTAACAGTTTGCCAATTTGTTGATTGAATATTTTCAAAATGATCAGTTTCATTATTATTATCCTGATTAATACGTTCATTGAAAATAACTAATGGATCACGAATGTATAAATGAGCAAAATGTTTGGCTAATGGTTCATCAAAATGATTAGTTGTGGAGATTAATTGATCCAAGACTTTTGTATTGATTGGTGGTTTGATATCATTTAATTCATCATGGAAGAATCTATATTCAGGTGTTTCCCTTTTTTCATTACTTGTTTGTAAATCACCAAGATAAGAATCTATTGAATCATATCTTGATTTAGGAATTTTTTGTAAATTCTGTTGATTTTCAACTTTAACACCACCATATTGATTCCCAGTTCTTAAAGGTTCCACACCTCTTTCAAAAGCTGTTCTATCATCAACTGAACCAGAAATAACATTCCATCTAACATCTTGATCAGCTAAATAACCTTTAAAAATTGGTGCAGCTGCTGATAAACTTAGAAAAATTGGTGCTAAAGTTGCCCAAGAATCATATAGATAACGAGCTTTATTAACATTTGGTGCCTGCACTGTGACTTGTAAACATGAACTACCCATTCCAAACCCCATTGAATCCATATAGATATGACCAGGTTTAGCAGCACCTAGCTTAGGTTCCTCGTCTTCACTGAAATCGTGTCTATCTTGAGGGATAGATTCATCAAATTTTGCAGTAGATTTATCCTGATACATTGGGATGTTTATAGCTACTTTTTCACCTCTTCTTTTCCTAATGTTTGCAGTTAATGTTGGGAATCTAACGTGTCTATTGATGATTTCATCTGGTAAGAACAATGATTTTGAAGCTGGACCATTTGGTTTAGAATCTGGGATTGTGAAATGACCAATACCCATAAGTGGGAATGAAGTTATTGTTAATGGTTTAATCAATGGATTTGCAATGGCTTTTTCACTGATTAGTCTTCTTAGGTTCATATTCTGTTCCACGTAGAGATAATCCTCAACAGTCTCACCGTTATAAGGTCTGTCCGGTGTAGCCTCAATCATGAATCTACCATATTCTGGATGGAAATTGGTGTTGTTCTCCTTTGCCAATTTCCCATATTCGTTGTTTAACAGGTTTAAATCCTCCAAGATGTAGTCCTTATCGATGTTCAACTTCGCCGTGTGTGTGTCCTTGTTGAACTGGACGAGCATGTACTCGACCTCGTCACCCCAAAAGTAAAGATCATTTTCCCTTTCAGCAGCAGCATCAAACATCTTGATCAGTTGTAAGAGCCCATTTTCCCTTATATGGTGTGCAAACTCTCTCGACTCTTCCCAAGGAAGAGGGGTCCCCAAAGACAATAGGCCCATGCTGGTGATATAGATATAGCTACTTTATAGCTCTTTATAGCTCTTTATAGCTTGGTTTTTGCTAGTTTTTGCTTTGTGTAATTGTTTAATACCTTATCAAAACGTTGAGATTTTGCTTAATAATAGATAAATTTTCGCTGTGGTTTGAAAAGGCAGCACAATCCACAGACAGCACAATCGGGGAGATAAGGTGGAACACTGGGTGTTGCAGTGAGATCTATGAGTTATTAGGTATCTCAACTTCTTCTCCTTGATTTTAGAATCAAAATGGTGTAAATTTCATACTTTTTACTGCCTTGGTTCCTGAATAAATTACCAAAGTGATTACAAATTACCAAAAGTCACGTGACGTATCGAAGCTATGGCTCTGGATATTAAAGGAATATTATAAATTTATTTACTCTTTTTACCATAGACGACTTTACCGTTTGGCAATACCAGTTTCTCACCTTTATTCTTCTTTTTCTTCTGTTTCTTCTCCTGGAAATTATCAGTTTCTGAAGTGTCAACTTCTTCTTGTGGAGGTATTTCATAGTGTAAAGCACCAACTTTACCAAAAGTTTGATTCCATAGACCCAAAGGTAGCCCGACCAAGTAGGAATCCAAGATCCTAGGCTCCTTTATAACATCAGTGGTGACCCTGCTCAATCTCATATCAGTTTCATCTTCAATAACGAAAACACCATCAATTCTAACCAAGAATGGTTTTTCAAAAGCCTCGAGCTTATACTTCCTCTGCTCTGTAATAACACCACCTGCGCTTTGTTGTATAGCATACCCTTTAATCTGGTCAATCACTGTTTGGATACGCTTACGATCTTGGTTTGCAGATATTTTCAAAATGACATAATGAGCAATACCAATGATTAGATATAAAAACACCACAGTAAAGATAACACCCGGTCTGAACTTTTCGTATAAGAATCTATTGTTTTTATACTTGGGGAACCCATTCTTCAAGAAGAAATCATATCGATCTTTCGATGATGACTTCAAGATATTCACAATAACACTCAATCTCTCATAGTTTCTCTGCGCCGTTTTCTTCGCCTTCTTACCACGGGCCTTATCAGGATGGTATTTAACACTCAGCTTCTTGAACTGCTTGGTAATCTGCTTAAAATTAGAAGATGGTCCGTTATTCAATTCCAAGAAATCGTAGAAACTCTGGCCTGGATGGTCCAATTGCAGCTCATGGTTCACTTTAAAGATCTCCTGGTCCTCCACGCTCCAGGCAACAGCTGTTCCAATAAAAAACAAGGCATAAACCCAGCAAAATAACCTCATTTTTATGTTATTTTCCTCAAATTTATATATTTCTCTCAAATCATGTTTTCAGTTTAAAAGTAAAATTTCACATATCGCGAACGTTACGTGTTATATATTGAATCTATTCAATTATTATATTCTATCCTATAACAAACCAAAGATGCAAAAGATCAACTTGAGAGAGTCTCCAGTGGTTTACAAGCTGCTGAAATCCTATAATGTCGTGGCTTTGTTCATGTATTTTGCCGTCTTGATGAGATTATTAATCCTATTACCATTAGTTGGTAGAAAGTTCTTGAATGGAGGTATTGGAGAGTTTTTCAATTATGTTATTCTAGGTATCTCTTTATTGGAAGTATTGTTGAGTCTGTTGAAGCTGTTACCTTTGCAATTACCACTGGTCATCTTGCAAAACTGGATCAAGGCGTTTATAGTGGTTAGTGTGTTATCTAAAGAGACATTATTGTTAAATCATACATGTTATTCATTATTGATTGCCTCATGGTCCACTTCGGGACTCATTGGATACACTTATTGGTTTTGGAAGTTGAAGAACTTGGGGAAAGTGCCTAGTTGGTTGTACAATTTACATCAAAATTTATCATTAATCTTGTTCCCAATTAACGCAGTGGTGGAATTTATCATTTTATTCTTAAATTTAAAATACATCGAGGGGAATCTAAACACAGCAACACAATTGATCTTGTTATTTTATATCCCTACAAAATTTTATCTATACAAGAGATTAGTTTTGAAAATTTTTGCAATTCAATCAAAAAGTGATTAAATTCCTAAATTTTTTAAAACATTTTGCGCATATTCTTTTTTGTCATCATCATTATCCAAGTTGGAAATCTCATTTTTAGCTATCTTTAACTTTTCAATAACAACAGAGATATCATCATTAAATAGATCATGGTCCTTTTCATCTGTAGTCCATTCATGACATTCTATAACTTCTCGTACTCGCTTATAACCTTGTAATTCACCAAATTCATTCTTACCATCCATTTCAGAATCAATAAATTCTATCCCTGCCTCCCAAAATAAATCTTCATAACGCTCTCTCTGTTCATCATTCAATTCACCAACACCTACAGCTAATATCATACCATCCCAGTTCCCATCTTTCTTAAAAACATCAATCAATTGTATAAACTTGTTTAGATCCTGTTCCACAGAATCATTATATTTGAAACACCATATAACGCCATTTATCACGTCCCGGGCCTCCTGTGCATCATCACTACCAAATTCATCACACCAATCATTCCAATTATCAGTTTCATCAATCCAAATATCAATATTTGTTGAATAATGTTTTGTTTCAAGTGTTATACTATGAATTAATCCTTCATGATTTGAACCTTTCGGTATATCAGGGATTGAGTGGAATACATTCTTTAATAAACTAAACTTCCCAGATTTAGTTGAACCAACTATTAATAATCTATCTTTCATTTAAATTGCATGGTGATTCATATTAATATTATGAAATAATTCGCGACTAGATATTTATTTATAGTGAGCTTTTTATACATTTTGATAATTTCAATACTAGCTAGGTATTGATTTGAATTTGATTGTCATTGTGTGTGATGTGTGATACAGTCTTCTAGTAAGGGGGGCTTGGTTATAATGTAATTCGACAATTAAATTGTTAATTATGCTCTTTTCTTGTTTCATTTATTTTTTTAATACATGAATTTCGAACAATGAACAATTGATATATTATTCGAATAATACATCCATGCATGATCATGAATTAAATTGTTTATATGATTTTATGATCTCTATTCGATATGAATTGTCTTTACATTATAGCAACTATAGAAGATTCTAATCTTTAACAAAGGTTGAGTACTATTTAGCTATACATGAAGTCTTTTTTCCAATACAATGTAGATATAAATCAATAGATCATTAGATCAGCGAGTTTTTACAGCTTTATACTTTAAGATATCTATTGAAAATGTATATTAAGAATGTAATAAAAGCTCATCTTTTAACAACCAATGCTAATTAAGCAGATCTCAAAGAATAAAGCAATCATACATTCTGTTAATTTATAAAACTGTTCATTAGTTGATAATCTAAATTTCACAATGTAAATTAGAAATTTGACATTATTATCTTAGTTTTCACTATCAAAGATGTGATTCAAGCTTCCAATAAACGTACACTGATTTCATCAAAGCAATTGTCTAAATCAGTATATAACCTGTTGAAGTTGATTAATCAATTATAATATGATCCAAAGATAGAAACTATTCGGTGTAAGTAAAATTTCATCTGGTACTCAACGAGTTTCACCTGCTTTACAATGTGATTTCCACAATAGCCATGCTCAAATCCGATATATCATGTTTTGATATAGAATTAAAGTCTAGAATAGAATTTGCTCGAGAGTGTACTTATCAACAATCATATCTCATCAATGAATTCTACAAGTATAAATTGAGGTTTTAGATCCTCTTTGATGTATATTGTATAGTTTGTTATAAATTGAGGTTAACTACAATTATTCATGCTGTATTGTTCATTCTGTACAAGTCTTCACTATAAAGTCGTATTTTTACATAATTTGCGTGATTGTACCAGCTTTACCCCATCTTGTGTATAAATCAACTTAAATTATTTTCAAATGATTATTGTTTAATTTTATTCTTTTCGTACAGCTAGTGGATTTTCCTTAATCATTCTTTTTATTTTGAAAGGTCTGTAATATTGGGGTAAGGTGTTTCACCTGAGTATTGCTTGGTGGTTTTTTTATAGTCTTAAGGTATATGGTATATTAAGCTATAAGCTGGTCTACATTTCAAGCTTTGGTATGTTTAATTATCTGCTGATTTGATGTATCAGAAACTTAACTTTAGCATGCTAGATTAATTAATTCTTTCAACTTTTAAATCTAGGTTGAGATCTATAATCTATACATGATATCTTTTTAAAATTAGTGTACTATCTACTATCAACTATCACGTTTGGAATCCATCAATAACTCATCTATCATGTTTAAATAATGAAGTACCAAAAAATATTAAATATGATTCCATTCATTTCTTAAGCTGAAATGAATTAACTTGAAACCTAATTGATTATGTCTAAATATATCACCAAGTTAAAAGAATAGGGTTATGAGTTATGAATATTAGATTATTGTGATGACATAATCAAGGCGTATTTGAATCTTGAACAAATTTATTCTTATATTCAATTCTATTTAACAGAGACAATTGCAAAATCATGGCTTTGGGGTCCATAATTATTATAAGTGGTCCTATGATATCTTTTTGCATAGAGATGTATCGACGTTATTATAATAATAATAATAATGATGACCAAGAAGAAGTTGATGAATTTAATAGACAGATTGATAGAACACTATTTGTTTCAGGTATCACCGATTTACTCAGTTGATATGAAAACTATCAATCAAGCAATGTAAGGCTTATGGCTTAGGGAAATTGAGCTATTGCAGTTATTGATTCATGATTCATGATTGTTGGGTTATAATATCATTGAGAGAAGAGTCATTAAAAATTGAACAACCTCATATGATGCAATCAATCAATTACAACACTCAATATCAAGTTGGCTTGAATAATTGAAATTTGAATGCACTATATTTGAAAAAACTTGAGCTGCTGTACGTCATAATATAAAGAATAAATTTTCAATTAACATTTAAAATGATTTCGTTGTCGATCTTTACCATATTGAATATATAACCCTACGTTATGGATATTCGGGATCTTATTATTATTATACTACAAAAAATAATGATATTTCATATTTCAGTTTATCTTACATCTTATATCTTACCCAATATTTTCTTTTCCTTTTCTGAGATTCCGCTGTGAAAAATAGTTTTTGGTGTCTTTAGTTTGCAGACGTACCTTTGGGTCATTGACTTACTATTGTCTAATTCGCATTTGGTTAATATTCCATTCTTTCAGCGCAAATAGAATTTCCAGCTTGTTTTAGTAAGTCGACGATTTAATGAATGATTGTGCAACCTGATTTTAAGTCTTGAATAAATTATAATTAGTTATCTATATGACTTTCAGGTGTTGAATAAGGGAATGCTATCATTAATTCTTTTTAATGATTAATTTCATATGATCAATTGATATATGACAATTTCTCCACATATATACTTTATAGACTTCCATTCTTTAACAAAGTTTTGAAATATAGAAATATAAGATCTGTATTATGTAATTTACAATTCATGCGTCCCATATCGACTTTATCAACATTTTCACATTTTCACATTTTCTAATTATACTTGCTTATACATTATCACTCATGAAGCCATATACATTAATTTTCCTATTAATTTTTGGAGTACTTTGATTCTTTTTGCTAAGCGATCATGAAATCGTGTACTTTTCCTTGATTCATCGTGTTGTACAGGCAGAAATCCATGGGGAAGCTTTTAAAGTCTGGTGTTTAGTTCACCACTAAGTAATCAAATAACAGCTCAATGTTTTGAAGTTCTGTTTGATTCTAATATATATACATGAATTTATTCAACATTGTATATAGTTTAACAAACTATTACATTGAATAATTATTCATGGACATGTTTAAATTACTAGATGGATGTAATTGATGATTAATTTATATCAGCTATTGAGTAATTTAATTGATATTCTTATTTTTGCAATATGAAATTCATGTAGTTGTAATTGTACCAATAATTACAGATTAATCACATCTGGTTAACTTTATTCAAATACGCGTAATTAAGTGATGTGTCATTAATAATATCGCGACATTTTGTAAAGGAGATCAGAAATATAAATTGAAGCGAAAATTTTGATAGATGTTGATCGATTTAAGTTTTGCCCTGAATCAACTTTTTCACTTCGATGTTCAGTGATTTAGGGAGGTTTTGTTTAAACATGATTACTTCCGTTTTCCTGTCGTAATTGCAAATTACACAGCCGTAAACCATAATTTGTTGGGGCTTTCCCACAAGTCAAAGGTCATACAGCATCAGAAAATACCACGTCAGATTATCAATCTGACAATTCACACAGCTAGTTAACTTATATCATCTAATCTTTAACAAAGGTTGAAATATATACAATTAGTGATCTTTTTTATGTCAAAGTGTAGGTACATTCTACAATCATATTCTATGCAACATATATATTATAAAATCAAGATTTAACATCAATATTTTGACTTGTCTTGGTAACACCAGTTGAAGATTGAGCTTCTTCACTTTCTTGTAATTCATGAACTTCATCTTCTTCACCTTCTAAATAAGTTGTTTCTTCAACTTCTTCCTCTGGGATGAATAAATTTAAGAAAACTCCAACAAACCCAGCGACTGCATACCCAGTTTCCAAGACAAGAACAATAGCATTAAAGAACCCCTTTAATGATTTATTATCACCATCATATGTAAAGACATTATCAAACCATGTGCCCACCAATGTAGCACCAAGTCCTAAAACAAGAGACCCTGTTAGGACAAATCTATTACGTCTGTTAAATGGAACAGTAGAGATAATACTCATCCCACTAACAGCAACAGATGTGAATAAGAAAGTAGTCATCCCACCTAGAACAGCTTTTGGGATTGAAACCAAAGCAGCAGCAAATTTAGCAAAGATACCCATAACAATAAGGAAGAAACAACACCAATAACCAGCCATTCTATTGGCACATTTAGTTATTGATATAACACCATTATTTTGTGCAAATGTTGAAACTGGGGTCATTGTACCCAAGCAACTTAATAATCCATTCAATCCATCAGCTAAAACACCACCTTGGATCCTGGATTCATAAAGTTCACCTTCCACTTCAAGTCTTGATACATCACAAGTAGCTGTGATATCACCAATAGCTTCCATCATCAACACGATATAAGTGGCAAGCATTGGTAAGACTGCAGGACCATAGATAGATAGTTTGAAAGTGTGAACCCATAGAAACGTGGCAGCTGGTGAAGCATCGATTGAAGATCTATCGAAGTAGTTACAAGCTGCTGCAACGATACAACCAACGAGTAATCCCATAATCACAGCACAACTCTTCATGATTGGAGCACCCCATTTCTCACAAATGATGATAACCATGTAAACTAGGAATCCCAGACCGACAAATTGAGCAGAGCCAAAGGGGAGAGGATGTGGAGCGTTATCTGAAGGACATAGAGTATCACCACTTGAACAACCAGAACCACCTAGCCAATCTTGGAACCCAGAGGAGATCAACGAGACACCGATTAGCAACACAACAGGACCAGTAACGATTGGAGGGAATAGCTTCTGTAGTATCTTTGGAGGCATGAATGATAATAGGATTTCCAGCAATGCACACACCATCCCAGTACCCAATATGGCACCGTATCCATCAGGACATGGTAGTTTATTGCCCTGGGCATCTATAGGACAATCACCATTAGCATACATCATAGGGATGGCCTTCTCGACAATGGTGATAGTGGCAAAAGAGGTCCCCACCACGGATACTAGACCAGTACCGATATAGTATTTGGTCTTCTTTATATGGAATCTTGTGATTTGGATCAATGATAGCAATCCACTTATGATTAATGATGTTGATACTAAGTACTGAGACTGTGCCATGCTCAGGTTAGCACTTGACGAGATAATCAATGGAGGTGCCACGACACCAGCAAGCATTGATAACGAGTGTTGTAGACCCAAAAGACAACCTAATACCAATGGCATCTCTGAGTTTAGTCCAAAGAACGGCTGGACTTCACCATTATGGGTCTTCTTCTTGACAAACGGGATCTGTGGAGTGAAGAGGTACTTGTAGCTGTAGTCACCCAGTAGGCCATGCTTTGTAGTTAATTTGGTCTTTACTCTGTTTATAATCTCCATGTTTGCTACAGTCTATTCAAGAATGAAATATATTTCAGACATCTCCGAGTTTATATATGTAATCCTTATCTTATCTCGGATATGCCCATGCAGCCACTTATACAACACTCGATGGATCGGCGTCGAGGGACGAGACAATAATGTTGTCGTTGATCTCGTTTTGGAGGTTTTGCTTGATTGTGTGAAGATAGCCTCTCTCGGTGTTTGAGTGGTTAGCAGTGATGACATGAGACCCACTTTCAACTAGTGCTAGGACCTCATGATGACTTAATTCACCAGTTATATAGAGATCTGCTGGTGTGGAGAGTTTGGAGAAGACTCCAGAGCCAGAGCCTGCGCAGACAGCGATTGTGCTGATGTGCTTATTCTGGTCATTTGCAGCTAATTGTAGGTGCTTGATGCCCAGGTGTTGCTTAACCAGTGGGATTATATCACCAATTAACATTGGACTACCCAGAGTGACAACCCTGCCCATTCCCACGCCTTCAACCTCGCCAGCATCGATAACACTCTTGTCCTTGAAGTCAAAAACATCAACTAGCCAATCGTTTACACCACCTTTGGCTGCATCCACCGCAGTGTGTGGACTATATACACTGATCCCATTCTGGATCAATTTCACTAGGGATTCATGTTGTGGATTCAATTCAGGTTCAATCTTCTTAATCCCCCGGAATATAAAAGGGTGATAGCTGATGATTAAGCTAACATTGTTACTTATAGCCTCTTGCACAACTCTTTTGGTTAAATCCACAGTTAACAATATAGAGATCTTATCATCTGTATGATTTAATGAATCCACTAGTAACCCAGTGTTGTCCCATGCAGAGTCTGCATATTTCAATGGGTAGTATTTCTGTAATGCACTGATGGCTCTTTTGATGGACATGGTTATGTTATCAATATGGTATCTAGTTAATCTAGTATCTAGTTAATCTTAACGGAGTTTTTCACTATTTTTTTCATGGATTTGACCGAGAATGAAGATAACAAAAATGCCGTTGATATAATATTATTTTATTATTCTAGATAAGATTGATAAAGATAATCGATACTATCATTTAACCGAAGAAGTAACAATAATTGATAAATCATAATTTCATCAGATAACGGATTTGAAATAAAAGTTTACACTGCTTATGTAAGAATTGCTGTTATGCTTACGTAATACATCAAATATCAACAATTTGAAATAATTTCAATATACTAGACAAATACAATTAACAATCAACAAACACAACACAATATGGACAGTGATTTATTAAAACAAGTTATCCAACAGAAACTAAGTCCCACCGAGGTCTATGTTGAAGATATGTCTGGTGGTTGTGGACAGGCATTTGCAGTTATTATAGTTTCAAATGTTTTTGAAAAGAAGAATAAATTAATGAGATCAAGATTAGTTAATAAAGAATTAAGTGATATAATTGCTAGTATTCATGCTTTTACTCAGAAAACTTTCACTCCGGAGGAGTGGGTGGTGCAGAGAGGGAATTATAATCTATGAAGACGAGTGAAACGAGTCTTGATAGAATGGGAATTACCAAGTGAAGAAACAAGACGAGTGAAACGAGTCTTGTTGAAGGAAGAATGAAGAAAGAATGAAGGAAGAATGAAGAATACAATGAAAAATGAGCTTCGCTCATATTGCATTCAAGCAAAGCTTCGAATCCAACGAGTCGGTATACAAAAATACAATGTACATTAGATAAAAGTGTAGATGCAAAAAGTAATTAGCTATACACCCCGACTATTCAGAACTCATAATCCACATTAATCCTTGATATCATTATCCAAATAACAGTATACCCAATAATCATTAAACTAATTAATATTGGTAAATAATCCAATTTAGTAGCATGAGTGAAAATACCAACGAAAAATGGTAAAATTGCAGCACCTGAACCACCTAATGAAGTCATTATACCCATTGCTGTTACATGAAATTTTTTAGGTAAAATTTTCATTAATGTTATTGATGATGTTGGGAATAATGGACCAATGAAAATCCCACTTGTTATAATTATCAAAATTGTTATAAATTTCCGCTCTGATGCTATTGTTGTGTATAAAGTATATGATATAAAGCAAATTAATGATATGATTGAATACCATAGATTAGCTCTATATTCATTAGGGAAAAATTTAGTTATAAACCCCAATCCAATTCTTCCAATTGTCAAACCAATCCAAAAAAATGAAACGATATAAGCTGCATTAATTTGATCCATAGTTTTAACTTTTAATAAATAACTTAATAACCATGAACCTATTGAAACCTCGGCACCAATATATAAAAATAAATAACCTGCAAAACTTTGTACAATTGGCATCTTTATAACTTGTTTAAAAGAAACAGTATCTTCATTATCATGATTCATTTGATCATAATCATATTTAACAACATTTTCATTCTTAAACCCCCACCAAGAAATTATAACAACAATAAATGAAATAAAACTTGCCAATATAAAATGTAATCTAAAATCATTATTAAACCATTTCAACAAATGACTAATAACCACTGGTGAAATAACCGAACCAATCCCATAAAACCCATGTAATAATCCCATTAATTCATTATGATCAATTAATGAACTTAACCAAACATTCATACAACTATCCAAAAGCCCCACACCTAACCCTGTAAAATAGTAAATCCCAATGAAAACATAAATAGGAGGTGCCCAACTATTTATGAAATATGTTAATAACAAAAACCCATTACTTAATGTCATAACACCACGTCTTCCTAATTTCCTATGTAATATTTCATTACTTAATGCACTTGTAGCATAACCTGCAAATTGTAATGCGAAAACACTTGAAATAACAGTTTGTTCCACTTTATAATACTTAGTCAACGTGGGGATCAATGTCCCCACGGTTTGATCATTAATACCAACTATAATCATTGTTATAAAACATATCAAGATTTGAAATTTTAATATGGTGGAATCTCTCCAATCTTTTGATACTATTGTTATTTCATGACCTTTATGAATGGTTTTACCAGGGTTTTCACGTGATTGAGGTATTGAGTTAGAAGTGGAGTCTATTAGGTATTCTTCTAGTTCGAAATCTTGATTCTTGGACATGATTTTGTGGTTGTTATACTGTTATTACTTATCAAGTTTATTGTGGAGTAATTTTTTTTTCATGATTTCGAGATTTCTATATCCTCGAGATTTCGCTTATTAAGAATCTACAATTTTCATAATTTATTCAATATATTCATAGCAAGGCATAAAAGGCATAATAATCGTAAATAATGTTAATGATATGGTGGTGGTGCATCTAAGAATCCATAGTTGTTCAATCCAATCCCCATGTTGAACAAATATGATTGGGATTTTCTTGGTGATGTTGATCTTGTTATATGTTCACCTAGTACAGGTTGAATTGGTGTTAATGGTGGTCTTTTCAATATTGGGTTTGTTATTTGGATTGGTGTGATTGTAGGGTGCTCTGATTTCTCTTCAACTAATGTCGATTCTGTAGTGGTTTCAGGCTTCTTCTCTTTCTTCTTACCCATCTTTATACTTCTCCTTTTAACTTTATTCCCATTTTTTTCATTTGTATAAATCTTAGTTTGTAATTTAGAAATTGTATGTAATGTCGAATTTAATTGATAATCATCTCCATTAATAATCAATTCTAATGGTAAATTTTTGGTATTTATTGATAAATTATTTTCAAATATGGATTTTTGCATTTCAAATTTAAATAAATTTGGTCTTTCAATAACATCTTGTAATGCAGGTATAGATAATTTAAAACTTTGTCTTGATGTGGTTAGTGTTGATAATTTAAGCATATTTGTTGGTGATAACTCAGGTTCTGTTGGATTAATTTCAAAAATTGAAATTGATTCATTACCTTCACTAGGATTTTGTTGTTCATTAATCTTTGAATGTAATTGATTTATAATATTATTTGTTGTCCATTTTTGTGAAACTTTATGAAGTACACTTGGTAAAATATCTCTAAATAAATCTCTAATTTGATTTTCAATTTGTTTCTGTAAAAAATTTTGAATAACTGGTACATTATCAAATGTTGAACTAACTTTAATATTTTCTAATGGATCATTTTTGAAAACTAATGTAAGTCCCTTTGATTTGGAGAAAACAACAACTATAATCCCACTAAGTTTAATGTTTGATAATGAGACGTTTAATGGTAATGAAAAAGGTTGAGATGCTAATTTAAAATTTGGAGTTATAAAATCAGAATCCATTGATGGTAATAAAGAATCTTGAGTCTGTTGAGCATAAATGTTTAATAAACTAGCCTGGATGTTTGTGTTTAACGTTATATTAGCATCTCCATCGTATTTCAACTTGAATATCCCTCTAAATCTATCATTTGCTAAATCTCCAATCTCCAATATCTCAAAACTTGGTGATGTTTTACCAAATGTTAACTCTTTAATCTTGATTTCTGATGATAAAATATGCGGACGTTTCCCTGAATTCAACGCATCGTAAAGCAACTCCTTGGACCACGCCAGGAAAGACCCTTCTTCAAACGAATCCCAGCTTATATTGCAAGACATTGTGTCATGTAAATTGCGGGAATGTATAATGGCGAATATGTGTTTTGATGTCAAAAGCAGCTATAATAATAAACCAACCAGCACAAAATCCACTTATAATCCACTATAAATCTATCTTCTCTATATTCCTAGATTCAACTGTTTGTATCTTTTATATCTTTTATATCTTTTGTTGTTAAATTGTCGTCTGAGTCAAAGAAAAAAAGCTTTAATTTGTTTGTTTTGAAAAAGGATAAAATGACCGGATTGGGAAATTACTTAATGCGGTAATAAGTGTTTACATCAAATGATAATAGATTAATATAATAGAATAGATGATGGAATAGACATTGAATGGATGTATTATTTGAATATTATGGATATCTGGTTTATTATGGTGGTTTTGGTGCTTTTTGCGTCTCCATAGCTGCAATATTTGTACATCAACCACAAATACAGACTTAATATTTAATCAACAATATATACAAGATTCAATATGAGATCTTAAACATGTTTGCATCTGAATACCACACCAAATACCATTGCTAACATCAACCACATTCATTTGAAACCATCTTATTGAAAACACCTTATTGAAACCCCACTGTCGCTTGCATCACTTGCATCATGATCATCTTGAACAACTTCCTCTATTCATGTGAATCATGTCTTATCCAAAAAAGAGGTCAACAATGTGAGCATTACAACACTAAAGGTCTTGTCTCTGTGGAGAAAGCTGTTGTTGCATTGAGAAACCCAAGATCATTTGGTAAAAAGAAAAACTTGATAAAGGGTAAATATAGACTCATTATTGATCAAATCCCAGAGATTAAAAAAACCTATCATTTTGATATGCATCAAGATTATGAAATTCTTTTCCATAAATTCTCCAATGTCGATGTTACCTCCAAGATTGGTGATTATGCTTATGATTTAGATGATTCTAAAATTTCAGTGAGAATTTGTCTTGATAAACCACATTTAGAAGGTGATTTTGCTGCTGTTTCAATTGAAGAGAATAAATTCATTAGATCCAAAGCTGGGTCCTTCTCGAGAGAAAACCATTCATTCTTTGGTAATAAGGCAATTGAAGAACCAATAATCATTAGACCATTATCTCAAACTGCTCATCAACGTCGTGATGATTTCAAACGGGAATTGGAGTCCATTAAAGGCAAACCACCTAGAAGAGGTACAAGCACATCATCAACATCTTCTGAATCAACAGCTGTCTCTGATTATTCATTCATATCACCAACTTTACCACTTAATTTCGAATGGGATCACAAGAATCAACTTTATGAACCTGGTAGAAATTTATCATCAACAAAGATCAAATCACCAGTTCCAAAACCAGCACTCGTTTGTCCATTACTTGAAATACCAGAAAAGCCAATTGATTATAATAAGTCTTCAGAATCATTGAAATTTGGTCCATTTGAAGCTCCCAAAACAGATTCTTTAGACATTGTCAACCTCGAAGAGTTTTTGATAGACTTGAACAAGAAGATTTCTATAAAAGAGAAGTCTGCATAGTTTTTTTAGAATCAAATTGTTGGTTATTAATTTATTTATTCTTTTTTCAATTTTCAGTAGTTAAAGTTTATATATTCGCGACCGTTTTTTGTTTACATTTGCAAACGTATAAACTCATCAAAATTAACTAGACGAAGCTTGGAGAGTTCTTTTGAGGTATTATGCTGCTGTTTTGTAATTTGCGCTCATTTTGGTGTCTTTTCCATGACTGAATACGAATTATATCCAGTTTCCCTGGTTTCAAATGATTAATTATGAGATAATAACAAAAAGGTATCACAAAGATGAGTTATTAATTTGTGGTTTAAACAGAAAAACAATGGTATTTTACACGTTATCATCTCTATGGTTTTTGATGTTTTCTGTCCATGTGATTGTCTATAAGTATTCGCTAGGATCAGCTGCTATTCCTAATTTGTTTTATCAAGTCTAGTTATACAAAAAGCTATACATCAAGACTTTAATTAGAGGTCAATCAATTAAGTTCATTCATTTGTTATCAAACACTCATTTCAAATCATAACTCTTCTCATTTATTATCTCACTCATCATGATTTTTGGTAAACATATCAGATTAGCCTGTGATAATTGTTTAAAAGGTCATAGAGCTTCTACATGTGTTCATATTCACAAGATTGATGCATTAGGTCATATTGAAGTGTTGAATAGAAGAGGAAGACCTTCAAGTAAAGGTGGGAAAGTTATTAAATATGATCGTTATAGATGTACAAAAGCTGAAATTGATCCTGATTTAAATGAATGGTGTGATATTACACATACTTTTAAATTTAAATGTCGTTCACTGTGTTGCAAAAGATTTAAAGCTAAACATATTTTCATTGATGATTATACAACAGAATTTGTTAAAGTTCTGGGAGATTATGGTAATATTGGACCAAATCAATTATCACCAATTGCTTATAATCAATTACCATCTGTGGTTCTTAATCATGAATGTGATTATTATAAATATGCAGAATGTTATAAAGACCTTGTCAAGACTAGAGTTAATCCAAACAGTTATACAAAACCATTAAAACCTAAAGCAGATATGACAAATTATGATTTAACTCAAAATGATGAATTAAGTAGTGATGATGAAAATGATTATATTATCACTACAGGAACAGATAATAATCAACCACCACTACCATCATTTGCAAATCAAGATGGTGATGAGCTGAAGAGGGGTAATTTCTATACATTGGATCAGTTGAAACAAATTGAAAACCAGATTGAAAAACAAGGTGTTAAATTTTCTGTTCATAAGCCCAAAAAATCTTCAACTAAATCATCTCAAAAAGTTAGAACTCAATCATATCCACCTTCAACTACTTCTCATTCATTCCCAACTAATAATACCATTCATCCTCATCAACTTTATCAACCACACCAGGGAACTATTTCAAATGGGCTGGGACAATCTAATTATCTGCAACCTAATGATCAAGGGAAAGAAGATGAAGGTTTCAATGCTGAAAAATTTTTCGGTGAACAAGATATTAATGCTACAATTACATCTGTGGCTGATTCTTTACTGAATGCAGAACCTGATGGTTCACCTTTGAAGAGTTTTGATGAACAATGTCTGAATTATAATATATCAATTAATGATGGAAAAAATGAATATCAATTGGATAATACTGTTGGTTATGCCAATGCCAATGACACATCATTGGATGATGATTTTAATAATGAACTGGCCAATGGACTTATTAGTTATATATCTGGTCCTCAAATACCGATTTCTCAACATTCTGAATCCCCAGAAATAATCAATGATCCTGTTCCGTTGAGTGTTGGAAATGATTTAATTGATAAAGAATTATATGATTCATCAGGATTAACTCAATCTTTAAATCAAGGACAAATTGAAGGACCAACCCCAGATGAATTAAAACTTATACAAAGAGCTAATGAATTGAGAGCGAAATATGGAGCTCAAATTTACTAATAACTACAAATGAATTTATGTATAACAAATATAATGATTTAAAATGCAAATTTATGTAAAAAACAGTCTATACTAGTTGTATGCTTAGTTCACACTACTATATAATGGAACTCTTTGACCTTGGGTCATTGGATAATTATCATGATCAACTTGTCCATTAGCTTCATTTCTAATTGGATATTGAGCTAATTCTTCATCATTAAATTCTCTATCCATTGAACGATATTCTTTATTTGAATTTAAATTTTGATCAGAATTTTGTTGAACTAAAGTATCAGCATAATTATCTTGAGATAATGAAGAATGTTCTTCATAAGGATCTAATGAAGCATTAGCATATTTTTCATATGGATGAACATCTGGATTTGCATTGTACATATAATAATCATATTGATTCCAATCTTTAATATATGGTGAATTCTTATGTGTGTTTTTAGCAGCTGGGAAAAGATCCCATGCAAATATCATAAATATAACAATATACCAAAATGCTAATGACCATTCAAATATACTTGATTTTGTTGAACTTGCCCTTTTAATACCACCAAAGCAAATTGCAAGAACAATAGCCACAATATAAAAGAAAATTTTCAAAATACCTGATATGGTAAATTTATTAAATTTTTTATGATTAACATGAATTTTTTGATAATGTTGACCCATTAATAAATCTTGTGATATTAAACAAATACCCGATAGAATTAAAAATGCTAAGAATATACCCAAGAAAACATGATGTAAAGTATCAAAATTCTTTATGGAAAAAATTGAAACTAATAAAATACCAACTTCACCAATTGCACCCAAGACAGTAGCAGCCCAAAGTAAGTTTCTTTCTTGTTTAGTAAACCAATATTGTAATTTCCCACTTCTTCTTAAAAAATATGTTAATAATAAAGTACCAACAAACATCAAACCTTGCCATCCTGCACAACTAATAAATAAAGGTTGTAAATTTGTTGCACCAATATATGAAATATATGGAGGTTTTTGACCAGCTGTTGCAAACCAATATAATGGATGACCTTGTAATGACCAAGCAGAAAGTAATGCAATAAGCATACCTAACCATGGAATCATACCAATTATTGGTATTAGAAACCAATAGTTTCTTAGTTTAAAGAATTTTTGTATTGGATTAACCATGGTTTGTGATGAGATGTGATAAGTCTATAAGATGTGGAGTGTGTTTATGTGAATAGATAACAAGTTGGAAAGATGTTCAAAGGTGGATTTCAGTTTAGATATATATGGCAAGGGCTATGTGGTAAAAGTTTCAAGTTCTTTTACATACGGAAAAGTTGAAAATTCGTACGTGCTTTTGAGCTCTGAAAATTTAAACATTGTGACGTAAATTTCTTCGGGATTCTGTTAATTTCAGGTTTTCTCCTGTGGGAAAGATCTGGGTTTTGCAGAGAAGTTCAACGGTTATGCTATTACATTATGTGTCATATAGCTGGAACATAAACATTTGAACACTATATATTTCCTACAACTAGAACCAAAGTCAAGAATGTTCACACACTAAATGTACTCCTTATTTGTTTGTTTATGTTTATTTATGTGAAATAACCGAGAATTTTCATGTTGTCGATGTCAAGTTGGCGATGCATTTGCTTGCTTTCAATTTCAAAGCAAAGAAAAGAGTGTATAACCTCATAATTGGGCTAATTTCGCAAACTGAAAAAGATATCGGTTAATGTTAGCCGCAGAGATTCAATAACATATCTCAAACTAGAACTAAATAGCGTTATCCACCGAGGAATTTAGTGTATCAACGTTTATGCCTTCAAGAGGCTTTGCGTTTTTGCAGCAAGCGACAAATTGCCTTATTGAGTGTGAATTCCGGGTATCATGTGACTGGTCATGTGACTTTGACCTCGGATCTCGATTTTAATAATATTCACTTTTACGCGTTTTATAATTGTAATGTTATTGTTATTGTTTAACAGTGATATTAACAGGTAAAGATGTCACACAAGTACTCGTCCACTGGGAACGCCAATAGAAGAAAGTCCATCTTCACGCCTACAGTGAATACGAATTTGAACGAAGCTTCACAACAGACTATTGAGCTAGAAAGGTTAGAGCAAGAAATAACATTGACATTACAATCTATCGATAAATCATTTGCCAAATCTCACAAGACTATCAATGACAGATTGATACCCATTATCAAGAAATATCATTCAAGCTCGAGGCAGATATGGCAAGGTATTAGTTTTTGGAAGAATTTTTTGGAGACAAGTGCCAATGTGGAATTGAAAGGATATGAAGAAGCTGTACATGATAATGAACCAACAAATACTGGTGATTCTACATTACAGCCCGAAGAACAACCGGAGAGTGGGACCACGGATAACAACACTGTACAATTGAATGAACAGTTTAGTCCCGTAAAGACAGATGGAGGTAATACAGATGTCTTGATGGAAAGTACAAATCATACAATACAACAACGATACAATAATAATTTTAGTGATAATGACATTTCATCTAATTTTAAAAGTTCCACTCCAAATAGATTAAAGAAAAACCCAATAATGCCCGAAGTGGCAAAGCAAAATAATTTAGGATTCGATACAACAGATAGTATATTACCACCAATCCCTGTTAGTGCAAATTTATCAAATACAAATAATGGTACAGATGTTAATCAAACCACACCAACTTTACAAAGATCTCAACAACAAACCGATACACAGAGTTATTTATTACACAACAATTTGGATACAAATTATAAAGTTGAAGTGTCACCTAGAAAAAAACATAAACATCAACCATCTGCTGTTAGTCAATATACACCAAAGAAACCTGCACAAAAAAAGAGAAAATCCATATATGCACAAAAATTTGATTCTTCACCCTTTGAAATTGAAACTCCAAAATTAACTTCAGAAGTACAATTGAGTCCCGTTAGACAAAAACAATCTTCACCATTGAGGAAAGAACAACCACAAGATGAGACTCAAACGCAAAGATTCCCACATACACCAAGATATGGAGCCGGGGGTCAACTGTTACATACCCCGGGTCAAGTCACTAAAACTGCAAATAGATATAGTAATCATGGATTTGATGAACCTAATGATACAAATAATGATAATGGAGGTTTACAAATTGATGATTCAGAACAAACTCCACAATTTTCACCACCTGTTACATTAAATTTTACAAATCCAAACCCTGGGAATTATCAAAATTTGAAAAAAACTCCTGCAAGAGAAGCTGCACAAAATATTGTTAAGGATATCTTGAATAATGTTAGTGGAGTTAATGATTCCGGTCTTAGTGGATTTGAAGAATTTGGTAATAAATTAAACATAGAATCTACAGATGATTCATTATTTAAAGAAACTGAAAAAAATGAATTTGATGAATTCCTAGACGGTAAGAATAAACAAGATGGTGAAAATCCAGATTGGAGTGATGATTAATTGTGGTTTATAGTAGATTAATTTATGATCCGGGCACTACTTTTTGTAATTTTTCAAAATATATGAAATGAAATCGACTAATATCTAAAACCGTGTTTGTACTTGAATACATAAAAGACTCCTAGATCAGAAATGGGTAATAGTATGAGTTCAAGTTTCGCCCCAGAATGCACAGCTGCTAAGAAAGAGTATGATGATTGTTTTAACAATTGGTATAGTGAAAGTGAGTGGAGATCTTCAATTCAGATGAATTTTTAATACTAACTATATTTAGAATTTTTAAAAGGTAAAAGTCTGTATAACGAATGTGAAGATCTATGGTATGATTATAAGAGCTGTGTCGATGTGAGTGTTTCTGTTTTGTGATTGGGAGTATAAGAACTAACATGAATCTTTTTTTAGTTGGCATTAGCTAAACAAGGTATTTTACCAATGCTTGAAGAAGCTAGAGAAGAGGCTCCTTTTGAAAACGGTGGTGTGATACAGGAGAATAGTGAGAAGAAGTAGAGAGAAGGATATGAGATGGAAGAGGGTTTTGGAGAGGAATAGAAGGTGAAACTTTGGGGTATCGATACCGAAAAAACAGGTAAATCGAGACCAAAAAAAAACAAAAATAAAGAGACATATCTCAATGTAAATAGCTGGCTCTTTATAGTGCCAAATCTGAGATTTTTGCTTGTATTTATACTCTTTTGTAGTATTAGTTTCCCACCCGGCCCGGTCCCATACTTAACCTTCGGACCGAGTCACCCGCTTTCAAAAACCCCGGAAAATTGTAATAAACATGAATTGAATTGAAATTATAATATTGAATCCATTAGAGGTGCTAAAGATCTACAAACTTTTGAGTTCTTGATCAACATGAACAACGGTGCATTCCCGGATCACAACAGAGTTCAACTACCACCTTTTGCACCAATGGTTATGGATAGAAATAACAATATGGTTAATTCAACAAGCTCATCACCGCAAGATACAATAAGTAATAATGGGAAGAAAAGATCAAATTCCACTTCATCTCAAGCTAGACTTCGAGTGAAAAAAGCTTGTGATCGTTGCAAGAGACAGAAGACAAAATGTAATGGAGAACAACCGTGTTTAACATGTTCACGTCATGGACATAAATGTGAATTTACCACTGTGGTACCTGTTACAACGATAATTGATAAAAATAAGGATAATAAACATAATTTGAAAATTCATGGTGGGAATGATGATGAAGGTTATATCCAGTATTTGGAAAATAGAGTACATAATTTGGAAAATCAAATCAAGAATAACATTGGTATAAATCAACAAAGTTTTACACAAAATGATGAAATATTTGATAAGAATTTTTTTACATTTTCAAGAGATAAATATCGTGTTATGAGAAGGTATCAAAATATTTTACCACATGAATTAGGTTCCATATTGTATGATTCTTTAGAATCTGAAGAATCCCAGGGTTTAATAGTACCAAGAATTCAATTTTATGGATGGAATATGAATGGTGGTCATTATCTTAAACAAAGGAAACTACCAGATTTTGAAAAATTAATTGATATGGAACAAGATTATGAATTTAGTGATTGGTTATTAAATTTTTTCTTTGATCAAATAAATCCATTATTTGGAATATTACATGAAAGTGTATTTCGTGATCAATTTCAAAATTATTTAAATTCATTAGTTGATAAATCCCATTCTGATCAATCAACAAGACTTTTCACTTCTATTTTATATTTAGTTTTCGCAATTTCATTAAGATTTTCCGAAAGACATCCTTCATTACCTCCATATATTAAATCCAAAAATTATCCAAGATTAGAAGAAAAATTATTTGATTCAAGTTATGAAGTTATTTCCAAATTAAGTTTTGAATGGGAATCTCATGAATTAATTCAATCATGGTTATTAATAACTCTTTATTTAAGAACATGTCATCGACAAATATCTTCATATACCTCATTGGGGATAGCTATAAGGATGTGTAAAGGAATGGGGATGAATTTAAATAGGATCCCAGCGGTTTATCATAAGAAAATTTATGAACATGTCAAGATTAAGAGAATTTTTTGGTGTGTTTATACATGGGATAGACTTTATGGATTTCAAAGTGGTAAATTTTTTGAAATACAAGATGATATCATAAATATGGAATTACCTGAATTAAATAATGAATTATTTTTAGGTATTGGTGATGGATGGTTAACAAAACCAAGTTTAGCAATGATACATTTAGCTAAAATTTCGGGTGATATACAACAATTAACATTAAAAGGTTTATTAAATGATGAAGCTATTGATTCAATTTCTTCAAGTTTAAATAATTGGAAACAATGGTGTGATGAAAATATCTCAACGGAGGAATATGAAGAATTGGTTGTTAATCAATTATATTTGACGTATCATGATATTTTGTTAAATTTACATAATAGAGTACTTTTCAAGTTATTAGATAAAGATATTCAAATTAAAAATACAACTCATATTCAAATTCTGATCTTACATTCAAATGAAGTTTTAGAAATTTTCCAAAAAATTGCAACAAGAGGTTTATTATTAGTACCTTGGTATATGAATTTAGTTCTATTGTTTAATATTTCATTGATTGATATAATACTAATTAATTCTGGTCTCCATTTAAAACAAGCACAAGAGACTTTTAATCAATCCATGATCTTGTTAAATAGTTGCAAAGATGGTAAGATTGGTATGGCAAAAGAATGTGTTTGGGCATTGAAAATGTTAAATCATTTAGTGTTGACAAGATTGGGGAAAAGTATTAATATATTAAAAGAAATTGGAATTGATCATGGTTCAGAAAATGTAAATAAAATTAAATTTTATCAATTTGGTAAAGTTGATGATACAGAAGTTAAGGAGAAAAATTTAAATGATTCAGTTATTGATGAATTAGTTTTAGATGGTAGTGATTCAAGTCCATTAAGTACTGATGATTTATTAAGTAATTTAAAATGGTTTGATCAATGGGTTAGTGAGTTTAATAATTAAGTTTATATTTCTAGTATACACATATATTTCCTGTTGTTTATTTGACCACTTCAGCTTTTGATTGTCTCATTCTATCAAAATATAAATTAGGATGAACAACAACTTCATTAATACCACTTTTCAATTCTAAAACTTTTGTACATGCTCCAGTAAATTCACCCTTTGCGGAGATTTCCAAGATATCTAAAACATCAGATTCATTAATCCCCATTTTATTTAATTTTGAAGATAATACATCACTTGAAAAATCTCTATAAGGACAACCATGAAATTCACCTTTAGCAGGTCTTGGTTTAGATAAGATTGTTCTACAATCCCATGGTTTATAATTAACTCTTGAACCTTCTTTACCATATGCATGCCTTATATTATAAGAATATTCTTTTTGAAATTTATCTGCATTCATTGTTTTGGAAAATTCTTGAGCCCAAAAATCTAATGCTTGTTCCATTGAAAGACCAATACCTTTTAAAAACAATGTAAATTGTTGTCTTGCAACATATTTTAAATGACCCATTGAATGTAATCCATCCATTAAATTATGACCACATAATGGGAAATTATCTTTAATTTTATCTGTACGAATAGATTGTGCAGTGATATCTGATGCATTGGCACTAATATCTGGTTGATATGAAACATTTGAATTTGTTGATAAATGTTTTAAAATTGGTAATAATCTATCATCTTCATCTAATGATGGGAATGCATGAGCAGTTGTTAATAATGAATCCATTAAATGAGATTGATATTCATTTAATAATAAGTTTAATTGTTGAAATTGTGGGATATAAGCATACCCTCTGTGGAGGAAAATTGATCTATTTGAAATTAATTCAGTTACATTTTCCCATGGGATTTTGATAAAATTTTCAGATTCAAAAAATTGTCTTTTGGATGATTCATCTGAAAGTCCTAATTGAAATTGTAATGAAGGTGCAATTGCCTTGAATAATTTTTCACCATGTATTTGTTTCTCTTGTGATGATATAAAATCCCATGGTAAATTTAATGATTTAATAAATAATTGTTGATCTTTTAATGTAAGATTATTAAATCTAATTTTAAAAAGGGTCATTTCATTCTTGATGAATTTTTCACGTAATTCCTTGGATCTAGCAAAGCAAAGTCTAAGGATGAAATGTGAATAGTAATCCTTTTGTCTTTCCAAATAGGCCTTTTCAGGATTTGAAGAGTTTAAAGGAACAGTTTGTTGAATCATTGGTAACACGTTGGATTCAATGTCTTTATAGGTCTTGTTTCTCACAATGTTCGACTCGATCTCGTTCAGGATCTTGATACGATCAATAGCCCAGGTTTCAAATTGGTCCAATGTTATTTCTCCCATAGGAGGAGCCTGATAAAAGGATAACTTGGCCCTGTATAGATGGTTAACATATGAGTCTTCGTGTTCTGAGGTTGTTGTCTGCGGGTCGAAGTTCTTTCTCCCGGCGGTTCTTCTCTTGGAGGATCTGAACATGGTTGATGTTGTTGATGTTGATGTTGTTGTAGAAGAGAGAATACACGATACACGGTTTATATTTTGAAATTTAGCGCGTTTGTTTTGACAATCTGGTCACGTGAAACGCACGTGACATTTACCCTGTCATTGTATTACACATCCATTACATAATCAATATATCACGTGACTCTATTACCCTACCTCCTGTCCCTACCAATCCCAGCTTACCCGGCCTTCCATGGCTGCATCAGATCCACAACAGTTTTTTTCAGTTTTGCCCACTGCTCACATAAAATAAAACAACACTACAGATTTTACAAACGTTCACAGGGCATACACTTACACATCCTAGAAAACCCACCAAATCACGCTCTTTAACAACAAACACTGCACTACCAAACCCACACATAAACACACATCAACACCACCCCAAACAGCACCTCAGCAGCCATGTCCCTCCCACCAGTCAAAGCTCTCGATCAACACGATCCCCTAAACAGCCATTCCCAATTAGATCACACCTTGAAAGACTCTGCATCAACAACATCAGGCACAAACAACACCGGTACAAACAACAACAACAACAACAACACTTCACAGGACCAGCAATCTTCAACAAATGGTACAACAACCACAGTGACTGCAAATAACGGGCCTTCATCTCAACAAACCAACCCAATCGCTAATCAATCCTCAACGGCCACTACCCATCCTTCCAATGATGATCCCTACAGATATCAAGGAGTACAACCTCAACATCAACAACAGACTATAGGCTCCACAGGTGCCACTGCTGCCACGATGGGTTCCCAACAACAAGGTCCTGAACAGAGCTACCCTTACTACTATCAACAACAACAACAGCCTGTTTACAATTTCCAATATCAAAACTATCCGCACTATGCAGGTCAACAAGGTCAACAACAACCTCAATCTCAACAATCAAGTGCTGCTCCTCAAGGATATCCTGAATATAACACATATCAAAGATATGGTTATACTCCAAGTTATCCTGTTCAATCTAGTTATTACCAAGGTCTAGCGGGTCAACAACAACCATCTCAGGCTCAGGCTCAATCTCAATCAGCTCAATCAGCTCAACCAGCTCAACAACAAGTCAATGGCTCTACAACTTCACATTCTACTCCTCAACAATCTCATCCTACTCAAATTGGTTTAAATCCAACTGGTGCTCAAACAAGTTCCACTCCACAACCTCAAGTTTCAGCTCAACAACCAACTTCTTCATCAAGTTTTACAGCTAATACTACAGGATCAACATCAACTGTGGGACAAATCCAACCAGTTGGTTCAAGACCAAGAGTCACTACAACAATGTGGGAAGATGAAAAAACTCTTTGTTATCAAGTTGATGCTAATGGTGTTTCAGTTGTTAGAAGAGCTGATAATAATATGATTAATGGTACTAAATTATTAAATGTTGCTCATATGACAAGAGGACGTCGTGATGGTATTTTAAAATCAGAAAAAATTAGAGATGTTGTTAAGATTGGTTCAATGCATTTAAAAGGTGTTTGGATTCCATTTGATCGTGCTTTAGCAATGGCTCAACGTGAAGGTATAGTTGATGTTTTATATCCATTATTTGTTCGTGATATTAAACAAGTTATTCAACAAGGTTCAACAACACAACCAAATACAAGTTTACCAAATACAACAAATGCAACACCAAATGCAAATGTTCCAGGTTCAAATGGTCAATGGGCAACAATGAATGTTCAATATCCATCAATTCCATCAACTTATCAAAATACAAGTTCAAATCAATCTTCAATTCAACCACCTCAACCAACTCAATATCAATCACAAATTAATTCAAAAGTTAGTCCTTATATGACTCCAACTTCTTTATCAAATACTTCATTACCTCAAGATAAATCATCAAATCAACCAACAACTTCAACAACAACAAATGTTACTTCAACATCAGGTCCAACTCCAACTCCAAATACAATCCCAGGTATTAATCCAACTCAACAAACTGGTTATTATAATGTTCAATATCCTTCATATTATCCTTATCAATATGGTTCAGGTACAACAAATACTACAGGTACAACATCAACTCCAACTCCTGGCACAACAACAAATACTGGATTACCTTATCAATATAATTATACAAATGGATATGGATATTTACCACAATATCAAAATCATACAGAGGAGAAATGATTTCCTAATTGTTTTTTTGCTTTTTAATCATATTATGCTGTCTTTCCTGCGTGTGTTTTTCCCCTTTATTTGATTTTATTGCTTTTTTATCATTAATAAAGTCCAAAATCTTCTTTGGATTAAAGTATGCATTTAAAAATTAAACTAGTTTTAAATATTATTGTAATATAGAATAGATCTTTTTGATTAAATTTGTAGATCAATTATGCATTAGATCTTACATGATACATAACTTTAAAGTTTAAAATTAGTACAGGACTAAAGTTAGCTTAGGCAGGGAGTCCTTAGGCAGGATCTAGGTGGGCCGTAGGCGGGACGTAAGAGGGGCCTGTCCGGATCTAGGCAGAGTGTAGGTAGGGTGTCTGCCTAGAAAAATAATTAACATCACGATTAAATTTTTAAAACATGTTCGGAATTATTATATCTCTACGAGTGTGTTCGTATTATTCAACATTACCGTGGGTTTTGATGAAACTCAAAATATTATAAAACATTCTTTGATTTTAGTGCTGCTTTCTTGAAGTTCATTTCAAATAAATACAGTGCATCAGTTGTGCATTCCAATATACTGTTTGTTCTTAAATAGGTAATGAACATTAGTTCTTGTCGCATTTTAAGTGATACTATATAAGAATAAACCAATCTATATTCATAATTTTTCATTGATAAGATTGAAATTATCTTGAAATGAGGAAGAAATATGAATATTCAATTTTCAAATAACTTGTTGTAGAATTCGTAATATCTCTGTTTAATGATTTAAAATTTTACTTAATATAATGCAAATTAAAATTATGATATCCTACATGAAAGTTATGTTAATCATTCAACTATATCTAATCAGATCTTTATATTTAATCATAAAGGATATACTCAATAAACTTCTCAACAAGATCAACATAAATCTTACAGTTTACTCCTCTATTCTACAAAATTTAATCATAACATCATAACATCATTAATTTAATTAAACAATTCAAGTTGTTGGTAAATCTAAACTTTTCAAACTTGGTAAACAAACATTTGAAGAATCTTGAGCATTTAATTTTGGACTTTGTAAAGGTGTACTTAATGGAGTTTCATTAAAATGAAACATTGTTGGAGAATTTGGTCTTGACTTTTTCCTTATTGGTTCTTGTGGATGTATATGAGTATTATTATTATTATTATTATTATTATTTTCTCTTGGTGTAAAATTTGTTGATATTGGAGTCATTCTTTTCAAAGTTGATAAAGCATTTAATGGATTTGCTGATGAAGAATTACCAAATCCATTCATTGAATATAAAGAAGTTGAAGAATTTGATTTTGATGATAAAGCACTCAAATTTGTTGAAGAATTATTATTTGATGAAAATAATGATGAAGTTTGGAAAGATGATGAAGAATTTGATTTTAAAATCTTTGGAGGTGATTGAATATTTGGTAAGAAAATTTGTTTATTTTGAAATAATGATGTTTGAGATTGTGGTCTTGGTAATGTTTGATGATTTGGTGGTGAATGTGAAGCACTATGTAATGGTTGTTGTTGTTGTTGTAATATTGGTTGAGGGATTTGTTGAGGTTGTGGATTTATAATTTGTTGAGATTGTTGTTGCATTGGTACTGGTACAGCGACTGGTATTGGAACTTGTTGTAATTGTTGAACATAAAATTGTGGTAATTGATGTTGTTGTTGATGAGAAGGAGGTTGAACATAATAAGTAACTGGTTGATTAACATTTTCATATGAAGATTTCCCATTTTTTTTCAATCTTGTATTTGAATGGATTCTTGTATGTCTTGTTAATTCATCTGATCTACTAAATTTCTTTGAACAGAAATTACATTGGAATGGTTTTTCACCCGTATGAATTCTCATATGTCTTGTTTGATGTTCTAATCTATGGAAGGCCTTTTGACAAACAGAACAGGCATAAGGTCTTGTTGGGTCATTTAATCTGTTCTCTGTAGGTGTTGTGCTGTTTGATGGGGCTATCGACTTCACCATGTTGTCGGTATATTGCTGAACTCCCTTTTCCTGTGAAACTTCAAAGTGGACATCAAGGCCCTTTTATCACTTTTCGGAAAAACTTTTCCCAGCGACAGGCAGGAGATTCTGGTACGCGCAGCACAACCGGAAAAACACAAAAAGAAACGCTGGTGCATTTAAACAGACAACAGACAACTTGAAGAGTTGGTGTCAGCTAATAATAATGATTAGGGGGTGGTCTTGATCGGCTGGTGTCTGTCAAGTTGTCAAGTTGTTAACATACAATCCTGGTCATGTTGTGTTTAAGCAACAGTACGTTTAAGCATTAGCAAAACGACAAGCAAAATAGACTAAAATAGGCTACCCCCATGGAGAAATCTGAGTTGTTTTCCTACACCGGGGAAAGCAGCTAAACCAGCTAAACCGATGCCAAATAAACACAAGTCATTCTAAGAGACAATATCATGAGACATGGACACAAATCAAGTCACTCCAACTGCTACTAGTATGTCCTTGCATGCAGCTCCCACACTGCTTATTTTTTGCACCGCTGATGAAATTTGTGGAACTGTGGGCCCAAACTCTAATTTTAGGCAGCGGTGCGCCCCACACGGGCTCCCCCAAACCCCAAACTCCAGGCTGGACCGCAGGCAGAGATCTCCAGGCTGGCCAGCCTGGCCCGTTTCTGGCCCGCTTCTGGGGAAGTATATCTCCCGCACGTTCCGTTTATCGTGTGAATAATAATTGAAAGCTTGGGCAAGGCTATGGATTATGAATTCCTAGATTTAACCATGGACTTCGTATAGAATCGACTGACCTTGGCTTTGGGCGTTGTAGGGTGTTCTACCTTCTAGCTCTTATCCCCTTATACAACCTCCTTACAAGTTGATCGCAAAACTCAGACCATAAAGTGTCCGATGATGTATTCACTGTTGATCTGTGTCAATCATAACAATATACCTCATTCTGGAAAAATCATGACGTTATAGAGGTTGTTTTCTGGAGAGCATTTAAAACTGGGGTACACAAAAGAAATGTAGATATACACTGGATAAGTTTATTACAGCGGAGGATATGCCTAGCTTCACAAGAATCATGTCAAAGTGGTCAGTACTACATACTAGTTTCTCCTTTACACAGGCTAAAAATTTCTTGGATAAAAGAAGGTTCAACTACAAAGTCTTAGCCTTAGGCTAAACTTTAACAAACTAGCCTAATAAAACTCTTATTCCATTTATCCTTTCCACATCTAGAACTTCATCAACTTAAAAACTTCACGTATATACGCTAAATTATATCATGATAAACTTAAATCTGCACGACTAGTTAACCCACAATTTAAACAGCTTTGTTCGAACTAGATGATTTGTGGAGTCAAAATTATCGGTTGAATCTTGAACCAGTTAACTGTATAAAGAATTTTCGGATAGATGTAAGTTGATATTTGACAATTTAAAGATCAATACTTTTAACCATCTTGGATTTCAAGTGAAGAATTGATGAATTGGAAAATTGAACTTTGTACTATAGTGCAACTACCTCAAATTCAAATTACTCAAATGATCATCCTACTGTAAATCTGACTTTTTCAAGATGAAACAAAAGACTTGATTAGTCTATATCAGTAATTTTTTAAACATGGAAAATGTTGATTTGAAGGGCTGTTTTGAAGCAATTAACTTTTCGATGAATTGATCTATTCTGGTCTTTCCGTAACAGTGTAATTAGCCAAGCATTAATCAAAGATCCTCGTTGAAAGATTGATAGTTTGATGTTGCTTCCAAATGAAAATTCAGGATCTAGTGTTTAGCGTCTTTACCTTGTAAAACCATTCTCCTCAAATAAATATTTATTCCTTTACTACTTCATCTTCAGCTGTCGTTAATCACAAATCAAAACCTATTTTGATAAATGGTTACCAATATTATCATTATTGGTGAATTATCGCTAACTTGGAATGGATCATATTAAATTTTCATTCGAATTGATCAAAAATATTTAAATGCGATAATCTCCGATGGCCGCGAATTAGTGACAGTATTGCAAATCTATGAAAGCTTTGATATCTCTTGATATTGATAAGAAACATGGTGATTTTTTTATATTGATATATTCCTATTGAATCATTTTATTTTTATGAGTAGTCAATGTGTCAAATTCGACACTCAATTATAAAAAATAATTCAAATTACTATATTTCACATGCAAACAATTTAAAATTGTAATAAAATTCATAAGGTCGTTAATTTTTATTATAAATATAAAAAATTTCGATCGATCTCAAATCTCTTGACTTTGTGTATTGATCGAAGCTGATTGTGAAATAACAACCAATCAAAAAAACACATAATTATTTTCAGAAACGTTCAACTGAATTGGAATGTACAATTTGATTAATTCAAATTATTAAGCTAAATTACATAACTCATGATGTAATCAACAGCTCAATTTTCGCGAAGCTTTAATAATTGTTCTTCCGTGAAAATTATTGTTTGTTTATATCAAATGTTTTATATCAAAGATTATTATAAACGAACGATTACAAAGATTATTTACTCTTGGATGACGTTTATCTGACGTTTCAATTTTATCCGCTAAAGAAAAGTTCAAACTACTGATTGCAAGTGAAACAATTTGAACGAATATCAAAAGATCTTTCAAACCATTCAAATATGAAAGTTTCATCAAAGTTTTATTAATGGTGAAGTCAATTTAGCGATCAAAGAGAAAAACTAAAGCGCTTCAAGGCTGTGGGATATAAAATTATCAGGGGGTTACCACTTGGTGCTCGCCTTAGAAGAGCACACACCATCTGATTTCCCAATGCAGTATATTCATCACATCACTTTAGTCTTAATTCTTGACAACTATCATTAAAATTTTGACTGCAAAATAGAAGATACAGTTGCTGATGTTGTCTAGTAAAGTCACCAAATGAACTTAGATGAATTTCTCAAGCCTATTGTCAATTTTTGATTAATTTCAAAAACTGCTTATAAACAACAGCAAAGATCAGTTTTATGCTTTCCCTCTCACACCCAAGAAGATTTTCTATTAATATTTTCATTCATTTACTTACTATTATAAGAGCTAAGGCTGTTAAGTTTTGAGTTTTTTAGATCTTGATCATTTGTACAGCGTTATTTTGGCCAATTTGTGAAAGCCAAAACACCAACCAGTAATGATATGATGGTCAAAGTTGGTCTCAAATGAAAGATTGAAGCTGGCTTTCTATTGATTTGATGACTTTTATGATCCCTTGCCTTGTTTTGAAAGACCTACGGCGGTTGGAAGCTGGATCGGTTTTTGTGTCACTGGGGGCCCTTAGGAGCCAAATTATGTTCACCTCAAAAAAGGCATTAAGATGGTCAAAGTGGATTTCATATGAAAGAGAAGACTTGGTTTTCTACTGTTGGTGCCATCCAATTTACCCCAAAAGTTTTGGTTGTTGAGATATCGTCGATTATATTATGCTGGTTTTGTAAACCGCCATTTTGGCCTATCTGCCAAAACCAGAAGTGCAGTTCAATGGGCGGTCTAGATGTTCTGGGCCTTTTGTTTATGATTCTAACACTTGAAATCAAGCTGGAAGACTCAATATTGCTCCTTTTCAACTGTTTGAAAGCTCAGAAGATAGATCTGATTTCGCTGCATCCACTGAACGTACTAAAAGCAGGGATATCCCACTGCTTTGGCCCCAATTCAGTCATTGAACCACAAAACACACTTTATCTCGATCAATTTTGGAGCTTTGAAGCTGAAATTTTCATCGGATTCGACGCTAAAGTTTGACCCAACTGCCTATGCCATTTTGAGCGGAATGTTTCAAAATTTGGAAATGTGAATATTCTGCAAAATGAAAGTTCCAATTTCATGCCTACGTGAATCTCTGTGCTCCCAGGATACCCGAACAACTGTTTTCATCCCGGTATAATTTTTTTCTGGTCCAGTACAAGCAAAAATCCACAACTCAGAATCCACTATTTTGGCTCATAACTCAAGAGAGAAAAAATAAACAGAAAAAAGGGCTCCACTACGATGAAGCTTAGATCCCAAAGATTGTTGTCAGCTAGGTTTTGGCCGATATAATGGAAATTTGGAGGCTACAGAAATTTTCAAAGAATATGGGGACTTCAAAATACCCTAACTTCACCAATATGAATGCTACACGCTCAAGGGATTCACTACAAGGTTATTTAGGAACCAAGCTTTCCATTGATACCATCAAATCTGCTCTAGCACCGCTGTGGGAGGAGGAGCACCTGTGAAAAAAATGACATAGCTTCGCCGTCAAAAAGGCGTTTAGCCTCTTTTGCGATTTCCTCGCCAACCAGAAGGGCTGGAGAGAAAATCTACCCAGGATCGTATTGCTACGATCCAGAGGTACC